>OY757908.1:134735647-134835452 GCA_963585895.1 Sepioteuthis lessoniana
GTCTGCATCTCAACGTGTTTGCCTCTCTAAATATCTCTCCATTTATTAATCTTACCCAGTCGGCTGCAGCTGTAGAATACACCGACTGTAGAGAAGTAAGACCCCACCCCAACGAATGTCCTATTTATGACACTAAACAATCCGAAGGCGAGATTCCAGTAATGCTGGAGCTTTGGGGAAAGCGGAGCACCCCTTCAAGTACTCCCAAACCCACTCAAGCCCGGAGTGGTAGCACCTGATAGGGTCCTATCTAGATTTGCATTTAAACAGCGTATTTATGCTTAACTGAATTGTTTTAAATAGAACTGTTTTTGACTTTGAAACTGTACTCAAGCTAAACTGAATTGTTCGAAATAGAACTGTTTTGACATTTAACTGGGTGATAACTAAAACTATACTTATACAAAATTAAATTGTTTGATTTAGAACTGTTTGATTAAACTGAATAGCTTAAAATAGAAATGTTTTTGACAATTAAATTGTGTACTCATGCTAAACTGAATTGTTTGAAATAGAATTGATTATTTGCATAAACATGGATTTGGCGGCGTTAAATAACCTACAAATGTTGATATGCCATAAAACCCAAACAACTATTTATCTATCTATACTCCCCTTTTCTGTCTGTATATCTTTATGACTAAGCTAGGTAGATATATAAAAACAATTACAAATTTCACACACACACACAGATGCAAAGTTCGATAATAAAAATCTCCCGATGACTTTTGCTTTACTTGCTTAGGTTTCGATTTTCGTAAAGTAAATTTTCTTTCTGCTTTTCTGTTTTTTTTATTGGGTTAACAGGCACAAAAAGAGACGCCCATCTCCGTTTTTCTTCAAGACTCAATTTCATGGCAAAGAAAAACCATTTCCTCGAATTCCTCCCGTGTAGAACGCGTAAATCATGATAAGACCTTTCCTGACGAAACAACACAAATGGCGAAACGCAACCCAGATTTTGGCAAATCATTCTTAGAATCAAACATTTTTGACATTTGTCACTTAAAACTGTTGTTGGCATATGTCCTTTTTTTGTTTCCTTTTTTTAGCAACATACTTGAAAACCGATTTATTATCAATTGTTGCGAGAACCGGACAAATGCCGTTGCATTCTTAGTGCATTTCCGGTTCGAGAAACAACTTCATTTCCGGTAGTTTGCTAACAATCTCCTATTCGATGATAATATAATGTAAGGAAGAATTTGCTCCTAAATAGTCACTAACCTCAATTTAGTTTACTCTCTCTCTCTCTCTCTCTCTCTCTCTCTCTCTCTCTCTTTCTCTCTCTCTCTCTCTCTGTTTGATCCGGTAACCTGGTTTGGCAGTGGGAGCGTTACTTAGTGTAGCATGTCTTCAGCAAGAATGGCCTGACGAAACGCATCCCTCAACAACAACTGATAGGAATTCAGTTTTACGAGGATCATTAAATAAGTTTGCAGACTTTTTTCGTATGGGCACTTTTATTGATAGTACACTCTAGTCCCATTCGAAGTAATCTCCTCCGGCTGCAATGCATTTGTTGTACCGTTTCAACAACTTCTGGAAGGTCCCATGGATGTCCTCTTGTGTGAGGAATAAGACCCCCTAAAAGAGGGTGACACGGGTTTTACACTTACCCATGTATCTATTTTATATTGTTTCTACCTATTACTACCAATTCATATCAATCTTGCAATCTTATTTAGTCTCTTCCCTCATTGTCGGCGAGGCTTAAAATATACTGATTGCAAAGAAGTAAACTCTCAATCCCAAAAAGGATATCAAGTAGGTGGTGGTGAGGCTTCTGTTCTTAAGCACCGTGAAGTCCTGAGTACACCTTCGTTGCTATTAATCCCAGGTCTACTCGGAACAGAAGTGTTTGTACCTGAAAATTATTTATATTAGACATGAATACTTAATACGAAATAACCATGCGCAAATTATTTGTATTAGATAGAAATACTTAATACCATATAATCGTATGGAAATTATTTGAATAAGATAAGGATACTTGATATAAAAGCGCCGAGAAAACTCTTAAGAAACAGCTAAACAAAAAATGTAAATATAAATGTATAATGAACGTAATTCCCTAACCTCTAGGCATAAAATAAACCTTGACGGGTTACCATGCTGTTAAAATCAATCACATTTTAACTGAATTCATTACAGCTGGTTTGATTTGATAGTTTTTATATCAATCAGACTTTCAATGATACCGATGTAATCCATGCATATATATGCAAATGCAGTATCTGTTTTATTTTTTTTTTGTTTTGTTTTTATGCTTTTTTGTATATGTGAATACCCAACGATAAAATTAATGTAAATATGCAGATTATGAAATACTGAGAAGTCACTGCTTTACATGTAAGTTGCATTCAATTCGGAGAATATCTTCGAAAGACATTTTCTTTTCTCAGAAATTAGAAACCCGTTACGCTTTTTCGCGATTCTTACATTCTACTTTACTGTTGATACCAAAAATAAAACCGTTATGGGATCGTGCAAATTTAATGTACCATACGCACATCCGGCCTCTCAATTACCTTTACAACTAATGAAATATTACTAATGGGTCCCGTCGATATTTGATAGTTATTATCAAAGTTATGTAAGCTGTGTATCTGTTGTAAGAATTTCGTGATTCATTATCTATAGAATGTATAATATATCTACATACATGTGATAATTAAACTCTTTTGGCTCAACAACAGAATTCATCAAAAAGATACGAAGGAATATGAAAGTAAGCAACTGAGATGAAGGTGAAATTTATCTGCAAGAATATAAAGATTTTTATTTCATATTCAATTCATTTTTTAAGCCGCTTTAGAAACAACTGCATAAAAATGTAAATATGAACGTGCAATGAACGCGATTTCGTAACCACTAGGCATAAAATGAATGTAGATGAATTGAAATGCCGTTAAAATCAATAAATAATCAAAATATCTCTTGAAAATTTTTAGTGTCTCAGTATATTCACATAACGATATACTTACATATACGAGGATCATTAAATAAGTTTGCAGACTTTTTTCGTATGGGCACTTTTATTGATAGTACACACATGAAACTCTAGTCCCCTTCGAAGTAATCTCCTCCGGCTGCAATGCACTTGATGTACCGTTCCAACAACTTCTTCAAGGCCCCATCGAAATCCTCTTGTGTGAGCGTGTCAATCACCTTCGTCACAGCTTCTTTCATCTCCTCAATTGTCTCATAATGACAGCCTCTGAGCTTAGGGAATAAGCAAAAGTCACAGGGAGCAAGGTCTGGACTATAGGGAGGCTGAGGGGTTGTCTTGATGCCCATCTTGGTCAAATAGTCTGTGACAAGGATGGAGTTGTCGACTGGTGTATTGTCCTGGTGGAAATGCCACTGACCCGATTTGAAGAGTGCTGGCCTCTTCCGACGGAATCTTTTTTCCTGAACTCCCTTAAAACCTCAACATAGTAACCCTAACCCTAACCCTTTGGCCAATCAACTCTGGTGTATTGACTTCCTTACTCCTCCCACATCTCTCATCATCCCTCACAGACTCTCATCATCCCTCACAGACTCCCTTGAATCTCTTATGCTACTCAAAAACTGATGCTCGATTCATGCAAGATGGTCGAAAAGTAGTCTGAAGCATTCCATATGTTTCTGTGGTATTTTTTCAAGTTTACAACTGAATTTTATTGCATATCGTTCTTCTAAAGTATCAGGCTGCATTTTTAAAATTCACCAGCTGTGACAATCAGGCTTTAGTAGGGTGTATTCCTTTTGCTGCTGTAGCTGTTCATTTGAACCTGAAATCATAAAAATTGGCCAGTCATCTCATAAGATGTGTAGCAATAACATAGTGAATTTTCAAGGGTCTAGGATAATTTTAAATGCCTGTACAAAAAGTCTGGAAACTTATTGAATTCACCACGTATGATAAATATCTTATGTGAAAGTATGACGTTATGTATATTAAAATATCTTTCTCAGCATCTCAAGACCTTTTCAGTGGTGTTTGAAATTACTCATATTATGAAAAACGAAACATTAAACAGGAATTTCTTTTCTTCCATTAATCTTATAATTAAAATTGACATTTACAAATCGTATAATCTTTTTCTTTCATTTTAGCTATTTGATTAATTGTAAAAAAAAAAAGAAAAGAAAAAAAAAAGAAAAAAAAGAAAAGAAAAACTGAAAGGACAAAGTGAATGAATTTAATTCAATTTTCTAAATGTAACAGAAACTGCGTTTATCAGAATTCAAAACTGTAACCCTTTGCATGTGGCAAGCGGCCAGTGCAACACAGTAGATAATCCTCAATTCACGATTAATCCAATTCAGATAATCCGTGTTATGCTGATGAAAAATTAGTTCTTTTGGTTTTAGTATTTCCATATTACTAACTGGGACATGGCTTTATGATCTACGGCGAGAAATGAAGTCGTGATGGCAGGAGAATAAATGCTTGCCATATCTTTTAAAGAGAAATTTAAAATGTTTTATAGAGAACTTCCTTTTCACAAAATATTGTCAGTACTTGTTAATATAATTTTCTGAATCTCTTAAAGGTTTGGAAAGCCCAGTCAGCTGGGAGTGTAGAATACGCCGACTGCATCTCTGCTGACAGGTAAGACTTCCCCAATGAGTATCTTGTGGCCTAATCGGCTGGGGCAGCAGAACACACTGACTGCATCTCTGCAGAGGAGTAAGACCCACCCCTAAATAAGCGTCCTGTATTTGATACTAAACAGCATCTAATGGTGAGGTTATGGGCCAAATAGAACTGGTTAATCATTTACTATGCTGGAAATTACGTGGTGAATTCAATAAGTTTCCAGACTTCTTTTTGTACGGGCATTTAAAATTGTCGTAGACTCTTGAAAATTCAGTATGTTATTGCTATACATCTTATGAGATGACTGGCCAATTTTTATGATTTCAGGTTCAAATGAACAGCTACACCAGCAATTGGAATACACCCTACTAAAGTCTGATTGTCACAGCTGGTGAATTTCAAAAATGCAATCTGGACGTGAGGAAGAACGATATGCAATAAAATTCTGTTGTAAACTTGGAAAAGATGCCACAGAAGCGTATGGAATGCTTCAGACTGCTTTTCGACCATCTTGCATGAATCGAGCATCAGTTTTTGAGTAGCATAAGAGATTCAAGGAAGGCTGGGAGTCTGTGAGGGATGATAAGAGGTGTGGGAGGAGTAAGGAAGTTAATACACCAGAGTTGATTGGCCAAAGTGTTAGGGTTACTATGTTGAGGTTTTAAGGGAGTTTAGGAAGAGATTCCGTCGGAAGAGGCCAGCTCTCTTTAAATCGGGTCAATGGTATTTTCACGAGGACAATGCACCAGTCGACAACTCCATCCTTGTCACAGACCATTTGACCAAGATGGGCATCAAGACAACCCCTCAGCCTCCCTATAGTCCAGACCTTGCTCCTTGTGACTTTGCTTATTCCCTAAGCTCAGAGGCTGTCATTATGAGACAATTGAGGAGATGAAAGAGGCTGTGACGAAGGTGATTGACACGCTTACACAAGAGGACTTCGATGGGGCCTTGAAGAAGTTGTTGGAACGGTACAACAAGTGCATTGCAGCCGGAGGAGATTACTTCGAAGGGGACTAGAGTTTCATGTGTGTACTATCAATAAAAGTGCCCATACGAAAAAAGTCTACAAACTTATTTAATGGACGCTGGCTCATATAAAAATTGCTCACAATAAACTATTCCTTTACAAATCATATTAATCTATATGTATAATCAGGATTTGTCATCAAATAACCCACAAGAATTGATATACCTTAAAACATAACTAACCGAGCTATTTGAAGATTTGGATTTCATAAATTCATCTCTCCTTAGCTTGATAATTCCCCAAATTCCAACAATTACAGGAATTGAGCTAGTTTTCAATTCGTACATTTTTTTTTTAAATTTCTCTTTCTAAGTTTTATAGAACTTTTCAAAGTTTTTCACTTTTTCGTCTTTTTTTAGAGGAGACAGTAAAATCAAGAAATATTATTGTTATTATTCTATTCCTTGCCAGTTTTTCACGGCAGTGATTTCCTTCTGGAGTCTGAGCGACAATAAGTCTCCTCAGGTTTTTATGACTCTCCTAAGTATTCTTGCTGATTTTAACACTGTCGTGGTTTGATGGCCTCGATACTTCCTCAGATGTCCAGTTTCCCCAGTTTCTTTTCCAGGTCCTTGGAGACCGTTCCAAGTGTTCTAACTACAATTGGTATCACCATCACTTTCATGTTCCACAATTTTTTCAGCTCTTTAACACGATCCAAGTATTTGTCTAGCTTTTCAAGTTCTTTTATTTTCACTCTCCGGTCCACTGCAACGGTAAAACCCACTAGATGACAATTTTTTTTTCTTGTTAATTAACACTCGATATGGTCTTCTGGTTGTGATTTGGTGATCCATTTGTGTTTCAAACTCCCAGATAATTGTATGCGTCTCATTCTCTAGAATAGATTTTCCTTTTTGCATCTACCATGGTCAAATTTGAATCTCTTGCATAATTCCAAGTGGATCATCTTTCCATGCCAACATTTGTGTTCATTTGTGCAAGTTTGCAGCATTTGTTAATAATATGATTTACTCTGGGGTCAGCCGGAACGGCAAAGCCCACTATTCGGCAGGTTCTCTTTTTTTTCTTTTTTTTTTTTTTTTGCTGACTATCACGTGGTTTGGTCGTCTGGCCGAGATTAGGGGATCCGTTGGTATCTTAAAATCCCAAAGAATTTTGTGCGTCTCTTTTTCTAGGAGGAATTCTGGGTTGTGCATATACCATTTGTTCGGATGTTTAAATTTAAACTTCTTGCACAATTTTCAGTGGATTACTTTTCCCACCCAGTCGTGTCTAGTCTTCTTCTCTCTTTACGTTAATTTTCTGCATTCGCTTATGATGTGATGAAACGTTTCATCTTTATCACGACACAATCTACATCTGCTATTTTGTTGCATTTTGTCTATTCTTGCTTTGACTTTTTGTCTATTCTTGCTTTGACTTTTTGTTTAATCTTGCTTATGGCATTTTGTCTATTCTTGCTTTGACTTTTTGTCTATTCTTGCTTATGGCGTTGTTTTGTGCTGCAATCAGAAGAGATTCAGTTTTTCCCCATTATTATTATTATTATTATTTTGAGAGTTTTTTTTTACACCGGCATTAGCTGAGGGATTCTCATTGGGGTTTGAGTGACAGCAGGTCTACGCAAGTGTCCAGGACTCTTCTCAGTATTCTTGCCGAGCTTGATAATGCTATCGTTTGGATAGTGTCCACTCATTTCCAAGTCCTCCAGTTCCTTTATCGATTCTTCGGTGACTGTACCGAGCATACCATTTACAACTGCTATTACCGTCACTTTCATGTTCCATAGTTTTTTTTTCCAGTCCTCTTGCAAGGTCTTGGTACTCATCTTTATTATTATTATTATTATTATCATTATTATTATTATTATTATTATTATTATTATTATTGTGGTTATTGTTATTGTTATATAATCTCTTATTATGTTCGTTGCTCATATTTGTGTAATACTTTCTTTAATTAAACAAACAACCAGGAGGTGGGATGAAGAAATTAAATGAGGGCGCCTCGTCTTGAACGGGTAACTTTGTTTCTAAATTCTTGACATTAAGGAGTCTAGACAGCAACAAAAGTTTTTCAGGAAACGTAGCATCTCACACAGCCAAATTTACGGTAAATTGTAATTGGTTTTCCTTTTTCTTTTTTTTTTTTTCTTTTTTGTATTTTTAAAACTTTTTTTGTTGTTGTTGATTTCAAGCGAACAACATGGAACTTTGCTAAAAATTCTGCCTGGCTGCTGTTCTGTGATTGATTCGCGTTTAGTCCGTACGAATGTTTCTTCACTAACCTGTAGCAAAGTGATGGCTTGGGTTTCGTTCTGGCGTATTTTTTTCTCTCTTTACAATGATATCATCCAAATGCTAAAGCACCTCGCCGACAAAAAAACAAAAAACAAAAACAAAAAAACAAAAAAAACAAAAAAGGTTTGTTGTAAAATTAGACCCACCTCAATGGATCAGTTTAAAAGGATATCTCACTTTCTACAAGCCGTGTTTGACATTAATTAATACGACTTCTTTTTTATTCTTATTTTTATTTCGTAAACATTAGCCTTTCTTTTCATGTTTCGATTTCAATTTTTCTCTCTTTTTTTTGATGGGGACGAGAGGGACATGAAGATTTGATATGTTGGTGAAGAATTTATTTAATGGCAGTACGTATCCACAATTTGTCGTCTCCATATGTGCGTTCTTTTCTTGGAGTTTTTCTCAATGAAACTTTTCTGATAGCAAATAGCAGCTGTTGAGTATTGGTGGTCGTTCCTCCGGCAAATCCCATGCGGTAATACTGGCAGGAAAAACTGCTTCGTCTTTCCGTCCGGCTGTACAGTATATGCTCATTACAAACAGAAATTCTATGGAAGGAAATAACTTATATAAAATTATTTTTTCTGTTTGGTTATTGGCAACTTGTCATTTAGGGTTTTCATTTTTTGATTCATTTTAAAACTAAACTCAATCTTATGTGATTTAAAATTTTAAAAAAGTATCTGGTAATGAAAGTGAATATCAAACAAATTTCTAAATAATATTCATTAGGATAATTAAAATTATGAGAGTAAACAATTATCAAGACGTCAATGAACGAAACTCTTCAATTACCTCATTTTGTCGGTGGGCTTAGAATATGCTGACTGCATCCCTTGCAGAATGGAAGACTCCCCACCGCCATAAAAAAGGGACACGCAGGTATGACATCAAATTTCATCCGATGGAGAAAGTAGAGGACCCTTTCATTGCCAGTATTCCCAGGTTCACTCTGTCCCGGAGTACTAGTACTTATTAGAGTCCAATCTATTCGTCAAATAGATCTGTTTAAAATGATTTGTATTTGATAGGACCGTATGATGAACGCGATTCCCTACCTTCTAGGCATAAAATAATCTTAGACAGGTTGACGTGCCGTCAAAACCAATAAATTAATATTCTATTATTTTAAAACGCCTGTTTCTCTGAAACCGATTCAATAATTCGGTGGACGCGGCAGATATTAGGAATATAAATTAGATCCAGTGACATACCCAAAAGAGTGTAAGTTCAATACCCGCTGAAGGCAGTGGAGAACTTTCAGAGGGGAAATTGACAGGAGATAACTGATAACTGACATCCATTAAATATGGTTCGTGGAACTAGAACAGTCTACCCCGGTGAGCGAAATAAAGGGCTAAGTTCGACATTCCACCCATCTGAAGAAGACTGGAGTGTACAACGGCCGAAACGTTGTCAAAAACATGGCGACAAAGATGAGGACAATAGTCCGAAAAATGTAAATAATGTATAAACTGAGGCATAGTGGCAAAGATTCACTAATTTGGACGATTTGTATTGTTTGGGTGATTTCATTTCAGAGGAGAGACTACAACATCAACAACGTTTTCTTCGCATCTTCATCGATTTATTTTCCAACCAAAAATTCACGATTGAAGAATTGGCGCACATTTCTTCTTTGGGAAACGTGTGGTCTGAATAAAATGTCAAGCATCATCTCGAAATCTCCTCTTTGCTCCCCAGTCCCAGCAAATTATAGGAGGGAATATTTATCATTACACTGCAAAAGACATTTTAGATGAATTTTGAGAAGCGCCTGTGGCGTAACGGTTATAATCGTAATAGAATCGGCGACCTAAGTTCAAAATGAGTTTTTTTTTTGCATTTCACTGAGTACAAATGCCCTTGGGAAAAATATTTCTTCTCCCCGCTGTAACGGATACATAATTAAGTAAAGTGGGATCTTTAGCCTTGGTAAGGCAACCAATCGAAGAGAAGGAAAACTGTGAATTTAAACCAGTTGTACTTCACTTAAAAATTGACCTTGTGCCACGTCCTGCTATTGGTGGAGGTGTAAATACATATACTGCCGAAAATTAAGATTTGAATTCTATTTTTCGTCATTAGCTATAAAATATTGGTCAACAAACCAGTCTAAATTACGGACTCTCTTTTCTTCTTTTTCTCCTCTTTCCTTTGCTCTTTCTATTTCTTTCTCTTTTTCTCCCACTCTTTCTATCTTTCTCTTTTCTACCTCTTTCTTCCTCTCAATTCTTTTTCTCATTCTCCATTTTTCTCTTTTTCTATTTCTCCTCTCTCTCTCTCTCTCTCTCTCTCTCTCTCTCTCTCTCTCTCTCTCTTCTTTACTGCAGTCTCTCTGTATTGTTTCATTTTTAGCGTCTAAATATTACACATTTTAAAACGACAATCTTGAACTGCGACATTGTAGAAAGTGAGTTTGAATTCCAGTCATGTTATTACGTTCACTTTTGGACTAATACCCTTGTGAAAGGTCATAGCCTTCTTACTCCCCCATGCTATGGGTTAAATAGTACCAATTTTGTTGTTCTTCAAGAGTAGCTTGGGCATTAAATAACCCACGAAGGTTGATATCCTATTAAACAAAGAGACCAAGTTAATTGAACTTCTTTGCTGATTGAACCTTCTTTTGGACAATTTCAAAAAATTTTCTCGATAAATTTTCAATTTGGACTATTCGTTG
This sequence comes from Sepioteuthis lessoniana, assembly GCA_963585895.1. Classification (NCBI taxonomy): domain Eukaryota; kingdom Metazoa; phylum Mollusca; class Cephalopoda; order Myopsida; family Loliginidae; genus Sepioteuthis; species Sepioteuthis lessoniana. Next base: position 134,746,225 of record OY757908.1, read on the forward strand.
ACGATGTCATTGATTTTATATGCCTTTCCTAAGAAACAAACTTTTATACCGTTCGCTATATGGCAAGATGTATTATCTTCCTGAAAAACGACTCCATCGCATCAAACCAATTTCCTAAAAATTATCCAGGATTTTAGTGTAACACATTTGCATGATTTGTTGAGGTTAACGATTGTCACCTTCCCTGGTTGAGAAAATAAATATTGTTTTTTTCATCGTTAAGCTAAGGAGACCTTGATTTAAGCACATACATCATTTTTTTCTTGCTTTAAATACATACACCTTTTTTTTTTTTTACTTTAAGTACATACACCTTTTTTATGTTCAGATTCAATATTTTTTCAATATTTCGGATGTACAAAGTGTTTCAGAAAAAATTTGATATTATTTCGTAATCTAATAACTTGACCAAATCTTGTTCAAATCATCTCAGATCTTAATAGCATGAATCGAAACAATTCAATATTCTGGTTTTTATCATTTTTTCTTTTCACCAATAAACATTCACAAGAAAAGAAAAGGCGTTTAAACATAAAACAGAATTTTGAGTTTTATCAATAAGCGCTGTTAAAATTTGAGATCATTTGAAGAAATTCTTTAAAACACCTTGTATATTGAATGTAATCACTTCCTTGATTGTTTGAGGGTTTTTTCATAACTTCATCACCTACTGACCATTGTTGTTAACCTGAAAAAGAGTAATAGTAATAATAACAATGATAATTATAAATCTCATCAAAGGGATAAATGCCTGGGCTGTCCTCCTTGTCAGATACTCGGGATCATTCTTGAAGTGGACTAAGGAAGAACTTCAACAAATGGATCAGAGAACAAGAAAACTCATGACGATGCATAAGGCCTTTTATCCAAGAGATGACGTTGAAAGACTGTATGTGTCAAGAAAAGAAGGGGGAAGACGACGCGCTAGCATAGAAGAGAGCGTCGACGCATCGATTCAAAGACTTGAAAACTATATTTAAAAACACCGAGGAAAACTGATTACAACGACTAGAAACATTGCCGACAACACAAACATCAAGAGAACAAAAATAACTAGAAAATAAAAATGGGAAGAAAAAAGAAATTGTATGGACATTTCAAGCAACAAACAAGCGAAATCTCACACGAGAAAATTTGGAGATGATTAAGAAAGGGAAATCTTTAGAGGGAAACTGAATTTCTTCTAATAGGAGCACAAAATAACGCAACGAGCACAAATTATATCAAAGCAAAAATAGACAAAGGACAACAAAATAGCAGATACAGGTTAGTGGTGATAGAGAGGAAATGATCAATAGCATAATAGGCGAATGAAGAAAGTTAGCGCAGAGTATAAGACTAGACACGACAGGGTAGGCAAGGTAATCCACTTGGAATTGTGCAAGAAGTTTAAATTTGACCATACAAACAAATGGTATATGCACAACCCAGAATTCGTCCTAGAAAAAGAGAGGCACACACTGGGATTTTGAGATACAAACGGATCACCTAATCTCGGCCAGACGACCAGACCTGATAATAGTCAACAACAAAAAAAAAAAAAAAAAAAAAAAAGAAAAAGAAAAAGAAAAAGAGAACCTGCCGAATAGTGGACTTTGCCGTTTCGGCTGAGCACAAGGTAAAACTGAAGGAAAACGAAAAGAGAGATAAGTACCCAGACTTTGCTATAGAACTGAAAAAAATTCAGAGCATGAAAGTGACAGTGATGCCAATTGGTGTGCTCAGTACAGTCACCAGAGGATTGGAACAAGAGACTGGAGGACTTGGAAATAAGAGGATGAGTGGAGACCATCCAAACTACAGCATTATTAATATCAGCCAGAATACTGAGAAGAGTCATGGAGACTTGCTGTCACTCAGACTCCATTGAGAAATCATCAGCTAACGCTGGAGTGAAAAACTCCAAAAGGAGTAAAATAATAATAATAATAATAATAATAATAATAATAATAATAATAACAACAAAGCAAAAAACAATTCATTATATTAAGAATAAGTATTAGAAATACAAAAATCATTAAGATCCGTAAGATCCGAATCCGAATGGAGTTTACTGAAGATGTACACTGGTGGGTAAAACAAAGTGGAGTTGGGTCATATTTATGGTTTTATAAAGATGTCTGGTTTCTTTGTTTAATGGCATATCAACCTTGGTGGGCTAGTTAATATCAAAGCCATCCGTGTAGAAGGACAGTAGTTGTACAATTTTACCCATAGCTGAGGGGGGGGGATAAGGGAACTCATACTTTTTTCAAAGGTATTAGTGAACGTAATAGCGTGAATGGAGACCGAACACGTTTACTTTGAGGCTGTAGTCCAGCACTTTACCCACTACGCTGCAAATACTCTTCGCTAGTTTTATTAAAGAAGTTAATATAAGAAAGAATATAGTAAAACAAGAAATTTAATATCAAGTCCTTTTTAATACGCGATTGTTTTACCACAGAATGTTTTGAGCAAAGCAATTTATTTAAGTATGCTGTCTGTTAGTTTCTTACATTGTTCAGTAGACATGTTTTCTCACATTTATTCCCGCAGCGTATCTTCAGTAGAAAACATCTTACTTGACAGCTTTCGTTTTATTATACTCCAAATATTTTCAATTGGGTTTAAATCTAAACTTTGTCCGGGCCAAACATCACTTTTAATAATTTTTTAGAAAGCTACTTTTTTGTCAATTTAGCAAGATAAAAAGGCTCGCTATCATTCTGAAAAATGATATCTGCTTAATTTATCAAAGAGAAACAGCTTGTTAATTGTTAGTAGTTGTACTTTCTCAAGAAAATTTATTGTATTATTTAGCATTGACCAATCGAGAAAACAAGAAAGCTCCACATACCATTATTCCATCATTTCTACGTTTAACTGTTATTTTCAAACATTCTGGCAAAAACATTTCACAAGATCTTCTTAGACAACGTCCCAAAGAATCACTATAAAGGCGAAATCTTAACTTATCAAACTACATAATGTTCTCAAACCAATTTTTATCAAAATTACAATATTCTGCAGCAAAATGTCCTTGATATTCTTCTTTTGATAACAAAGGGTTCTTAGTACATATTTTTGGCATAATACCATTTTCATTGGGTCTTTCGGGATAGAGCATATTTTTAACAATTCCATCTTCATTGAGTCTTTTGTGATAGAAATTATTTTTAACATAATTCCATCTACATTGAGCCTTTTTCTGATAGAACATATTTTTGGCATAATTCCATCTTCATTGAGCCTTTTGTGATAGAACATTTTTAACATTGAGCCCTTTTGTGGCAGTTCTTCGAGATAGAATTTTCCCATCTATACTTTTAAATTCTTTAGCCAAGTTTGTTAGGATTTTCTTTTCGTCTACGAAAGCAGCAAATTTTATGCGTTTGTCATCTCTTTTCGTGGAAACATTTCGAAGGCCAAATCCCATTTTCGTTGTTGTATAACTGGTTTTTGCGAAATGTTGGCCAATTCTCTTCACAGTGGATAAGGATGCTTGTACGTTTTCATTATTTAGGGTATCAAAAATCTGTTTATATTTAATTCCGTTCTGTCACATTCTTGCAATTCAATTTATTTATTTATTTCTCAATTCATTTATTTATTATTATTATTTACTCCTTTAGAGTGTTAGCTGATAATTTTTCACTGGAGTTTGAGTGACAGCAAGTCTCCTCAAGTCTCCAGGACTCGTCTCAGGATTCTGGCCGTTCTCAGCAATGCTGTCATTTTGGATAATCTCTACCCGTCCACCAACTTCCAAGTCCTCCAGGCCTTTTAATAATCCTTTAGTTATTGTGCCTAACGCACCAATCACAATTGGTACAATCGTCACTTTCATGTTCCACAGCTTTTTCAATTCTCTAGCAAGGTCGAGGTACTTATCCTTCTTTGCACATTCCTTCAGATTTATTCTGTGGTCCGCTGGGACAGCAAAGTCGACAATTTTGCAAATTCTCTTCTTTTTGTTGATTATTATAAGGTCTGGTCTTCTGGCCGGAATTAGGTGATCCGTTTGTATGTTATTATTATTATTATTATTATTATTATTATTATTATTATTATTATTATTATTATTATTTCTTGAGAGTTTTTCACATCAACGTTAGCTGATGCACTTTCACTGGAGTTTGAGTGACAACAAGTCTTCTCAAGTTCCAAGACTCTTTTCAGTATTTCTGGCCGATTTCAGCAATGTTGTAGTTTGGATTGTCTCTACTCCTTCTCTTATTCCCAAGTCCTCTTGTCCTTTTACCAATCCTTTGCTGCCTGTACTAAGAGCACCAATTACAATTGGTATAACAGCCACTTTTATGTTTCACAATTTTTCAATTCTCTAGCAAGGTCCTAGTACTTATCTTTCTTTTCCCCTTTCTTTCAATTTTACTCTGTGGTTAGCCGGGACAGCAAAGTCCACAATTCTGCAAGTTCTCTTTTTTGTTGATTATTACTTGGTCTGGTCGTCTGGCCGAGATTAGGTGATCAGTTTGTATCTCAAAATCCCAGAGGAGTTTGTGCGTCTCATTTTCCAACACTGATTCTGGGTTGTGCATGTACCATTTGTATGTATGGTCAGATTTAAACGTCTTGCACAGTTCCCAGTGGATAACCTTGCCCACCCATATTATCATTATCATTACTCATTAGAGTTTTTCACATCAGCGTAAGCTGATGGCCTTTCACTGGAGATTGAGTGACAACAAGTCTCCTAAAGTCTCCTAGACTTTTCTCAGTATTCTGGCCGTTTTCAATAATGCTGTTGTTTGGATGGTCTCCACTCGGCCGCCAACTTCCAAATCTTCCAGGCCCTTTAATAATCCTTTAGTTACCGTGCCAAAAGCACCAATCACAATTGGTATAATTGTCACCTTCATATTCCATAGTTTTTTTCAATTCTCAAGCAAGGTCGAGGTACTTATCATTCTTTTCACATTTTTTCAGTTTTATTCTGTGGTCTGTAGGGACAGCAAAGTCGACAATTTTGCAGATTTTCTTTTTTTTTATTGATTATTTCTACTGTAACCCAAATTGATTTTAAAGACTCTCTCTGTCCTAATGTCAGCGAACACAGCAGAATGTTTTTGAATCTCTTCTATAATATAATTTAAAAATTGGTAAAGAAAGCCCTAACAGTAGTTTAGAAGAAAAAGTAAAAGCCTAAAACACCTAATGCCACCCCAGCCCCCCTCCAAGAGAAAAAAAATGAAATTACCCCCCCCCCAATAGAACAGACCGTCCCTAAAATTCAATAGTAAGTAAACATTAAATGAAGAAGAAACATTGGAACACACGAGTCAACAGAGGAAGAAATGTATCAATATTGGTCAGTATGTCTTTAAGTCCTATTAATTTTAAAATGCTGAATTTTTACAAAATGTTATGCTGTATTTTGTTTGTAAAATAATGCTTAAACTATGCGTTTTAAATGTAAAGACACGCTTACTCTACTGTAAACCCAAATTGATTTTAAAGACTCTCTCTGTCCTAATGTCAGCGAACACGGCAGAATGTTTTTGAATCTCTTCTATAATATAATTTAAAAATTGGTAAAGAAAGCCCTAGAAGAAAAAGTAAAAGCCTAAAACGCCAGGGGAAAAAAAAAAAAAAAAAAAAATTGCAAAAGCTCTATAATTCCTGAAGCCTTCTAGGTTCCCAACGGTAGTATAGAGAGAAAAAAAAACCCAACTAAAAAGCCTAGGAAAATGTCCCAATACCGCAAAAAAAAAAAAAAAAAAAAAAAATTCAGTACCAGTGAAAGTCATTCGAAAGTACCTTGATCTTGGACTTTAACTAAGTTAAAACTTATAAAAAAAACAAAAACAAAAACAAACTTCAATCAAATTTACCCCTTCCTTTTTATTTTTTTAAATTTTTTTATTTTTTTTCATTTTATATACGTACACATGGGAAGCAGCATGATGTACGTAAAGGTGTTTGAATAAACCCATGGGCGACCAAACTCAATACCTAAACGGGTCCTGGACGTGAGTTTGACGACTTTACGCTCAGGATCGTTAGTTCGATCGGGGAACTACTGCTGCTCCTCTATAAGAGTGGCTTCTATAGAAGAGAATAAAACAGCCATCGAAAGATAACCATGACCCACACTCAAATCACATACACAAACCGCATCGCTCTTCGCGCGGGTAAAAAAGGGGCGCGTCCTGCTGAGGTTGGAGCCCTGGCCTCAGTGTTCGAAAAATCAGCTACAGAGCTCAAACAATCAAAACTAATAAAATGCAAGCAAACACTACAAATAGCCACATTTAACGTAAGAACCTTAGATAGAATAGGACAACTACCAGAGCTAATCGCATCGGCCGAAGAACATAAGATTGACATAATATGCATACAAGAACACAGATACACGCACACCGAAGATATCAAATATCACGAAACTGGCAATGGGTGGTCGCTCGTCACCGTATCTGCATGGAAAAACTCTGTCAACGCTGCAGTAGGAAGGGTAGGATTACTTATAGGACCAGGAGCATTAAAAACGATAAATAGCGTTGAGAAAATACAACCTAGAATGATGGCAGCTACTTTTAACAGCAACCCCAGAGCAACAATCATCTCATGCTACAGCCCCCAACAATGTTAGTGAAGAAACTGAACTAGTCACCTTCTACGATGAGTTATCCTCATTAGTGCGTAGCATCCCGAAACACAACATGTTAGTCATTGGCGGAGACATGAATGCCCAAATCGGGAAAAACGGAAACAACAAATACAGCCTCCACAACACGTCAAATAGGAATGGGCAACATCTAACAGATTTCATGATAGAAAATAGATTAGCATGCCTCAATACAAACTACCAAAAAAGGGAGGGAAAACTATGGACATACACGTACGCAAAAAATACTAAAGCTCAGATAGACTACATCCTTATAAACAAGAAATGGAAAAATAGTGCAATGAATTGCGAGGCATACTCCTCTTTTGAGGGTGTGTCCACCGATCACCGAATAGTCACGGCGAAAATACGGTTAAGCCTACCAAAAAACGCCAAACGAACAGCGACCACCAAACACTATGACTGGGCCCTATTGAACAACAGAGATATAAGAGATAAATACGTATTAGAATTAAGAAACAGATTCGAAACACTACAAGAAAAGACGGAAAAAGTACACCAAACGACGAATATGAAAATTTCGTCAATGCACACCTCGAGGCAGCAGCGAAATACATTCCAACAAAACTCAAAACTAAATATAGAGTCCCTTGGGAAACATTAGCGGTGAGAGAAAAACGTGCACTAGTGAAAACAGCCTCCAAAAACTATCGAAAAAACCCAACAAACACAAATGCCTTAAAACTAAAAACGGCACAATATCAATTAGCAGGCGTATATATAAAGGAACAGACAGAATACATTCAAAATCAGATAGATAAGATTAGAGACTCGGTGGAAGATAGACAATCTAGGATAGCCTGGCAAACAATAAACGAAGTGAGTAGAAGAAAGAACACAGCCAAAGCAAAACTGAAAGCAGCAAACCAACAAGAAAGAATAAAACTGTGGAAACAGCACTTCGAAAACTTACTAGGAAACCCACCGAAAATAACACAGGAACCAATCACCAGAATAATTAGCAAACAATTAGACATTAAACTAGGACCGTTCACACAAGAAGAACTCGACTCGGTTCTCGGAAAAATTAAAAATAGGAAAGCTGCAGGGCTGGACGAAATTCCCCCGGAAGTATGGAAGACCAGACAATTCGATGACATACTGCTCCGACACTGCAACGCAGTATACAATCAAAATCCGATAGATAGATGGATGAAAGGATGCATACTCCCCTTCCCTAAAAAGGGGGACCTCGGATTAGCCAAAAACTACCGAGGCATAAAACTTACATCCATAGCAGCCAAAATCTACAATGCCCGACTACGAAACCGCATAGAACCCGAAATCGACAACATACTTAGAAAAAACCAAAATGGCTTCCGAAGAAATAGATCCACGACCTCAAAAATATTAACCATCCGTAGATTCCTTGAAGGTGTACGGGCAAAAAACCTACAAGCGACATTAATTTTTGTTGACTTTACCAAGGCTTTCGATTCCATTCACAGAGGAAAGATGGAACAAATCCTACTAGCGTACGGCATACCCAAAGAAACCGTAGCGGCAATAACGATTCTCTATAGAAACACTAAAGTAAAAGTACGATCACCAGATAGAGACACAGAATACTTCGACATTGTAGCAGGAGTACTACAAGGGGACACGCTGGCTCCGTACCTCTTTATCATTTGTCTAGACTACGTACTTAGAACATCGATTGACAAAATCAAAGAGAATGGCTTCGAACTGACGAAGAAAAGAAGCAGAAGGTACCCCGCAACAACAATTTCCGACGCCGACTACGCCGATGACATAGCGATACTGGCAAATACACCTGACCAAGCCGAAACACTACTGCATAGTTTGGAACGAGCAGCAGCAAACATAGGCCTCTATGTTAATGCACACAAAACGGAATATATGTGCTATAACCAAACGGGGGACATCTCCACTCTAGAAGGAACCCCTCTTAAACTAGTAGACAAATTCACTTACCTAGGAAGCAGCGTCGAATCAACCGAAAAGGACATCGAAACGAGGTTAGCGAAAGCATGGACAGCTATCAATAGGTTATCGATTATTTGGAAATCAGACCTAACCGATAAAATGAAACGCAGTTTCTTCCAGGCAGCGGTCACATCGATACTGCTATATGGCTGCACTACATGGACGCTAACAAAACGGCTGGAGAAGAAGCTAGACGGCAATTACACAAGAATGCTACGTGCAATCTTAAACAAGTCCTGGCGGCAACACCCCACAAGACACCAACTGTACGGCCACCTACCCCCTATCACGAAAACTATTCAGGTTAGACGAGCCAGACATGCAGGACACTGCTGGAGAAGCAGGGATGAACTCATGAGTGATGTACTCTTATGGACCCCCACACATGGCCGTGCAAAAGCAGGACGACCAGCACGAACATACATTCAGCAGCTATGTGAGGATACGGGATGTTGTCCTGAAGACCTACCGAGGACAATGAACGATAGGGAAGAGTGGCGAGAGAGGGTCAGGGATATCCGTGCAACCAGTGCGATATGATGATGATGATGATTATATGGTCTGGTCTTCTGGCCGAGATTAGGTGATCCGTTTGTATATCAAAGTCCCATAGGAGTTTGTGTGTCATTTTCTAGGACAGGTGCTGGGTTGTGCATATACCATTTGTTCGTATGGTCAAATTTAAATTTCTTGTATATTTCCCAGTGGATCACCTTGCCCACCCAGTCGTGTCTCCCCTTGTACCCCTTCTGTGCCAATTTGCTGCACTCGCTCATTATAGTTTCATCTCTGTCACCGCATGTCTACATTTGTTATTTTGTTGCGTCTTATCTATCCTGGCCTTGATATGATTGGTTCTTATGGCGCTGTTTTGTGCTGCCATTAGGAGAGATTCTGTTTCTCTCTTAAAGTTTCCTTTTCTTAGCCACGTCCGGGTTTTGTCGTTTGAGATGTTGTTTATTAGTCGTTTAAAACGCCCATAGAGTTGTTTTCCTTCCCATTTTTATTTCCTAGTTATTGTCATTCTGTTATCTATCGTGTTGTCAGTATTGTTTCTGATGGCCGTAATCGGTTCCCTTTCGTGTTTCTTCCTCCCTCTTTTCTTGGTACATATAGTCGGTCAACATCATCTCTGGGATGTAATGCCTTGTGCATGGTCATTAGTTTTCTAGTTCTTAGGTCCATTTGTCTAAGTTCCTCTCTGGTCCACTTGAGAAAGGGTCCCGAGTATCTAACGAGGAGCACAGCCCAAGTTATTATTCCTTTGATAAGGTTTCTGCTGGAGAGCTTTGTCTCGAGTAGTTTTCTAGTTCTCCTGAGATATTCTTTTAGAATTTTGTTTTTCATTTCGACTTGTTTGATGGTGTCAGCCTCCAAGATTCCTAAGTATTTGTAGGTCTCGTTTTCTGCGTGTGTTCTGGTCTTGTCTTGATTTGGTAGTTCTATTCCATCAGTTAGATGTCGTTTGCCACTTTTCATGACGAGCAGAGCACATTTTTCAATGCCAAATTCCATCCCTATGTCTTGACTGTATATTCTAACTGTGTGTATTAGGGTTTCCAGTTATTATTATTATTATTATTATTATTATTAAGTAGAGGACATTATTACTTCGGTGACATTTTCAATTTAAACCGTAGGTACTTTATGATTATAAGATTCTGAAAATACAAAAAAAAAATCCATTTTAATTTTTCTTACGAACTTGAAATTTTGAAAAATTTGCAAAAAACAGCAAAAGCTCATTTTGACCTAGAATTCAACGAATTGTCAAAATTTGTGATCGATTTCTCCGATAGCCATTTTTGTTCTTCCAAAGTATTTTTTCATTTTTCGGTTCTAATATGATTATATACAATATTGATACCAGCGACTTTAAAAGAAACCTAATACAAACGTGGCTCAGCAAATGAAACTATATACAGATAAACAAGCAGTATGTAGAATGAATACAAAATACATAAAAGTTTATCTGATAAGGGTAGGTAAAAGATTGTTACGTAGCTTTATTGTTCTTTGTTAGGGCCAGAGACAACGTCTCTTCTGTTCAAAGAACTGAGGTAAGAAAGAATCGAAGATGGATTTCTGTAATAATCATGTGACCTCCGACTGAACATGTTTAATATCTAAGGGTGATAATTGTTGAATTTCTACATTCTTATGTGAATTCATTGTCATTATTTCTGTAAAAGTCTTCACATCTTTTGCCGCTCCTTTTTTTGTCATTTTGATGCTTTTTTTTATCGCACAAAGAATTCGTTCTGAAAACGTTTTGATAAATGTCCATAAACTTGAATAGTATTAAAAGAAAGAATACACAAACATGTCCAATGGTAGAATTATACACACAAACAAATTTACCACACAATGTTCTGCAAGTGGCTCGTATTACGTTGTATATATTGACTATAAAAAACCTTACCTATTATCTTTTACCTTTTTACCTGGTATCGTTCTTTACATGAAAACCTTTTTACTTTTTTATTTATCTATCCCCTTTAGATGACTGGGCCATCATGAGAAAAAGTTGCAAAATTTCCCTTGACGAAATAAGCCGCTTTACACCCCACCACACACACACACACACACACACACACACACACACATACACATATATATATATATATATATATATATATATATATATACTGTTGCATTAACAAGCAATATGTATAAGGGGTATGAAATGGAAAACGGCTTACCTGACAAATATTTCAGCAAAAAGATTCCGTCTTTATGGAATGAAGTTTACTGCAAGACTGAAGATGAATGGGTTTAAGTCTTGGATAAACTTTGTAAGTATCCTGCGAAAAAAAAAAGGAATCCACGAATAGCAAGTGTCCGTCAAAAGAAAAATAGGCTTCATTTTTCATTTCATTAATTGTCCCACTTCTCCTTCATTCATTTTTTTCTTTTTCTCCGATTGTGGTAGAGAGAGAGAGAGAGAGAGAGAGAGAGAGAGAGAGAGAGAGAGAGAGAGAGAGAGAGAAATCGGCTGGAATAGACAAAACGTTTTTACAAACATAGAGACATTAAATTCGCATTGGTCGACGAAGCGTCAGTCACGGCATACCAAAATGAAGCCGTGCGAAGACGCCAAGCAACCCGCCTAGGTTGTTTAAAAAAATAAATAAAACAAGAAAATTGCCTAGTGTGAGAGGCGGGGGTTGCAATGAGTGACTGACGGTAAAGGCTAGTGACACGGTGTGTAAGCACACAAAACTGACGGGTGGAAAGTGATGTTTGTAAGGTGGGGACGAGGGAGACGTTTTGCTAACGAGTCTCCACGAAGACGAGAGAAATTTAGCAAGCAATAATAATAATAAAAAAAAACTGGAGTGGGTTGTTACGGAACGATCAAGAAAATGGAGTCAAAAATCCTTGAAAGGTTCAAAAGTAAAAGACTTCACCTGACACCTCACAAACCCCTCTTACTTCCGTTAATCATGTGTGTGCGCGCGCGTGTGTACGTACGCGTGCACGCATGTGTGTGTGTATGCATGCGTGTGTGTGTATGCATGTGTGTGTGTGTGTGTGTGTTATGAGTTGATAATTTACCCGTTTCTTCATCCTCGGATAAATGTGACACTTTCATTGGATCCTTCGAGGCATACAAATGAGTTCATTGTCAACAAGTACAAACAACTCCTCGTTGGCGACAACAGATATTACTTAAATTAATTACTCCCTTGCAATAAAGGAAATAGAATAGCAGGACATGGAATTGGTGTTCCGATTTCAAACCCTGGACGAAGCTGTTTACGTTTCTCTTTGCTCTCCACATTATTTTTTTAGCTGATTGCTTTTACATATTCTTACACACACATACATACATAGGGGCTGATTGAAATATGTCATTCAAACGAATATATTTCCTTTGGAGGATTTGTCTGCAACTAATGGAACATTTGCCAAATATCAGAAAGATGACAGAAAAGGTTCTAGGATTGGCTACTTATTGTATCTGCAGTGGCCTCGTCATATCATCCAAAGGTTCGAAAGTGTCAGAATTGTTATCTGATTGGAAATTTTACTGTTGTTCCTACTTATGTTTATCTAAAACTATATATGTATGTTGTAATTGTGTTACAAAACATCGATCACATGAAATGTCATGAGATGTGAACAGAACATATTTCCCTTGAGGATAAATGATACAATTGGGTCATTATTAGTCTAGAAAATCTTTGCTTGAAATGGCACTTGACGGTGCACAATAAATCTTCTTCAAGAACCAAATCAAGTAACTTCTACAGTCATCATCACTCTGTCCGTCAATCATCTCGGCTTCAAAGTTTGCAAAATTGTTGCTGATTTGAATAGTCATTTGAAAAGACACAGTCGAAGAAAAGCATCAATTTAGATGATGCTGGAGGATCAAGAGACAGCAATCATCTGTGAAGATTGGCAATCATCATCATCATATGCATCTATTTATTCGCATGTCAAGAAAGGCGAGCAATAAGACAATATATATATATATATAGAGAGAGAGAGAGAGAGAGAGTGAGAGAGAGTGAGAGAGATTAACTAGTCTGGTACAAGGCCACAATTGTACGGAATGAAACCACTATCGGTATTTTCCTAGACAATTTTTGGCTACATAGAAAGGAGATTGGAAAAAAATCGTGTATTCACTTCCATTTATTCTTTTGTACCCAATGCCACTGCCTGATATTTCGGCAAAGGTTACATTACTGGCATCTCACAAGGTTTAATAGAGACAAATGCAAACAGACCCGGACTGTTTCCTCTGACTGGGTGTTCATCTGTGAATATATATACAGTCCCGTGGAAAAGTTTTAGCCCGATCAATTATCTTTCAAATAAATAAGGACTTTTCATTTTTATCAATAACTTGTACTATTAGTTGTAAAGTAAAATAGTATATAAAATAATATTAAAAACCTATTAACATTCAAGATAAAATAACCAAACAATATAACATAATTTAAAAGTGGTACATGCAAATGTTTTAACCCAGATATCAAAATTTACAAAACACTCACCATTTTACTTTTTGTCATTGTAAATATGTCCGTAATTACAGAAACAATAAATAAATAACAATTTAACCAATCAATATTGAACCATGGATAAAATTTCTCTTGAAAAGCGTTCATGACTGGTTGAATTACTGAAGACCAAGAGTCAGCGATCGGTTGCTGAAGAAGTGGGAATTTCACGTGGAGCAGAAAGCGGAATTGCTAGAAAAATGTAACTGTCCAAGATCGTCGACCGAGCAAGTTGGATCTTCGAAATAAAAGAAAGTTGGTCAGAGTTTCAACAGCTAACCCCAAATTTACAGTTCGACAAGTTCGGAATGAAAGTGCTATCACCACTAACAGTATCTGTGGATACTGTCAGAAGAGTCTTAAAAGAAGCTGGGCTCATAGGATGTGTTGCCATTAAGTAACCGTCTTTGTCCCAACGACTTATCAAACTTTGCTTGAAATGGACTAAGCAACATTCGACGTGGGAGGACAATGTCTGGAAGAAAGTTTTCTTCAGTAATGAATCAAAGATTAAATTTCATCTGAATAGATGAGAATATGTCAGACAACTCAGAGGACAAGCTCATAATCCAAGATATACCACAAAAACTGTCAAGTTTAGTGCACAGAGTATCATGGTATGGGGTTACATCAAAGGAAATGGCAAGAGAAAGTTGGTAAAAATCGATGACACTTTGAATAGTCAAAATACATATCAATTTTGAGAGAGTATTTACTTCCTAGAATTACTGATGGTGAAATCTTTCAACAAGATGGTGCATCTTCCCATACACCGAGAGCTACCAAAATATTTTCAACAGAAAATTGCGTGAATTTGCTGGAAAATTGGCCCCCATGAAGTCTAGATCTCAGTATTATCGAACCATTAAGGGGAGTACTGAAAAGAACGTTTTGGCAAGAAAGCCAAAGAATGTTCAAGATCTTTGGGAAATTTGCCAGCAAGAGTGGGAAAAAATCCCAATAAAACTGATAACTGAGTTTTATAACTCGATCGGTCGCCGAATAGCTGCAGTTATTGCTGCAAAAGGTCAGCATACAAAGTATTCATGAAAATAATGTATCGTATAATGTATTAAATGAAAATAATAACATTTGGATATTATATATTATTTTTTACTGATTGGCTCAAATATATGCATGACATCATTTTGGACTAATATTTTTGATCTAAATTTATATGAATTACTTTAGGAATTTTAAATCAATATAGGGATAAAAAATAATCTTAGATATTATATTTATTAGCATTTTGGTAGAATTTTGAAAGTGAAAAAATTAAATTGGACTAAAACTTTCCCATGGAACTGTATATATATATATACATATATAGCAGTGAGCGATGGATGTACGCACATGAAAACCCTCAAAATTATGCTTATAAATAGAAAAGCTAATAAACATATACACACACACACACACACACACACACACACACACACATATATATATATATATATATATATATGGAAGTAAATAGCGGAAAAGGATCCGACAATATGGAGAAAAATTGAAAAACAAAGTAATCGAAATTGAAGAATTTATTGTGAAAGAAAGTTGAAGCAATGAGAAAGTTCTGATGTTTTATCAAAACCGAAAGGTTATAGTGTCGGCTTTCTTTCACAATAAATTCTTCCCTTTGAATAACTTTGTTTTTCAATTTCTCTCTCTCTCTCTCTCTCTCTCTCTCTCTCTCTCTCTCAATATATATATATATATATATAGATAAACCAAACACTGACAACGGATCCAACAATGATATTTTGTCTTCGTCAGATTTAACAAAAATCTAGCGTTTCTCTCTCTCTGTCTGTCTGTCTCTCTCTCTCTCTATATATATATATATATGATTGAACATTATTTAGACATTTTTATCTACATATTTTTTGTTACTCCTTTCGAGTTGCCGTATCGATCTTATGATTTCCAGCGGGAATTGGTTAATAAACCTTCCATGATTAGTTATTTCCTTAGTACTTTCTGCCCAATCTAGGTCCATCATCAGGGGAGGGTGTATAACAAAAGTGATGTAACTTTTGTACGTACATAACTACTTTGTAAGAATGAGTGTTTATACTGTTGTATTGCGTAGCGTTTACTTATCAAATTAGTTTCTATAAATAGCATCAGTAGCAAAAGGCATTTAAGTACATTAGCACTGGATTCAAAACTAAATCTATTAAATTTGGGTTGCATATTTCTAATATGTAGCGCCTCAAGTATCTGTAGTTTTTGCTTGTTATTTTGTTGTTCTAGCATTGTTGTGTTTTCGGTAAGAATTTTCCGAAATTTAGTTGTTGAGCATGAATATTTTTTTAGATGTTGGGCTATGGAACTAGTATCAGAAAGATGCATAGTAAGTCTTCTCGATTGGGTTATTGAGGTTAAACTGACGTATATATGTTGTTTTCAGAGATAAAATCTCCTAAAGGACATTTAAATTGATATATAACGTTAGTATTTTGCAAATCTCCAATCAAGTTATTATTAATGACTAAGTTTGATAAATGCTAGTTGTCTGGGTTTTTTGTGAGCATAGTTAGTGAAGTTATCATTATTATTGTTAGTATCAATGAGGACATCTAAAAAGGAAATTTCATTGTTTTTAAAAATGTTAGTCAACAAAATAAACACTGTAATACTCCGCCCAATAAACAAGCATTTATCATATGCCCCAAATGCACTACAATTATAAATTAGATGAAAATATTTTAAAAACATTGATTCAAAGAAACTTACTCCCCACTGATATAATCAAAAAATAAAACTTATCATATACTATAATAAATTTAAAACCTTCAACTTAATGATTAATAATATATATATATATATATATATATATATATATAGCCATTACGCCACAGCGACTCCCCCCATATATACAGTGTATCACAAAAGTGAGTACACCCCTTACATTTCTGCTGATATTTAAGTATATCTCTTCATGGGACAACACTGACAAAATGACACTTTGACACAATAAAAAGTAGTCTGTGTGCAGCTTATATAACAGAGTTAATTTATTTTCCCCTCAAAATTACTCAAAATATAACCATTAAAAGCTAAACTCCTGCCAACAAAAGTGAGTACACCCCTTAGGGAAAGTTGTCAATATTAACATACACCATGTCAACTGTCAATATTTTGTGTGGCCACCATCATTATCCAGAACTGCCTTTACTATCCTGGGCATGGAATTTACCAGAGCTTCACAGGTAGCCACTGGAAAGCTCTTTCACTCCTCCATGACGACATCGCGGAGCTGGCAGATATTTGAGACTTTGCACACCTCCACATTCCACTTGAGGTTCCCCCAAAGATGTTCTATTGGGTTCAAGTCAGGAGACATGCTTGGACAGCTTTACCCTCAGCCTCTTCAGTAAAGCAATAGTCGTCGTGGAGGTGTGTTTGGAGTCATTGTCATGCTGGAACACTGCCCTGCGACCCAGTTTCTGGAGGGAGGGGATCATGCTCTGCTGCAGTATTTCACAGTACATGTTGGAGTTCATGTTTTCCTCAATGAAATGTAACTCTCCAACACCTGAAGCACTCATGCAGCCCCAGACCATGACATTCCCACCACCATGCTTGACTGTAGGCATGACACACTTATCTTTGTACTCCTCACCTGGTCGCTGCCATACATGCTTGAAGCCACCAGAACCAAACAAATTAATCTTCATCTCATCAGACCATAGGACATGGTTCCAGTAATCTATGTGCTTTGTTGACATGTCTTCAGCAAACTGTTTGGAGCCTTTCTTGTGTATCGTCTTCAGAAGAGGCTTCCTCCTGGGGTGACAGCCATGCACACCAACTTGATGTAGAGTGCGGCGTAGGGTCTGAGCACTAACAGGCTGACCTCCCATCTCTTCAATCTCTGCAGCAATGCTGACAGGACTCCTACGCCGATGTTTCAAAGAAAGCATTTGGATGTGACGCTCAGCACGTGCGCTCAGCTTCTTTGGATGACTTACTCGAGGCCTGTTCTGAGTGGACCCCACTCTTTTAAAACGCTGGATAATCTTAGCCACTGTGCTCATTTTCAGGGTGTTGGCAATCTTCTTGTAGTCATAGCCATCTTGATATAGTGCAACAATATGTCTTTTAAGATCCTCAGAGAGTTCTTTGCCATGTGGTGCCTCGTTGGAACTTTCTATGAGAGAGTGTGAGAGCTGCACTACAAATTTGAACACACCTGCTCCCTATGCACACATGGGCCTAGTAACACATGGGCCTAGTAACACTAATGAGTCACATGACATCTTGGAGGGAAAATAAAAAATCAGTACTCAATTTGGACATTTAGGGGTGTAGTTTCTTAGGGGTGTACTCACTTTTGTTGGCAGGGGTTTAGCTTCTAATGGTTATATTTTGAGTTATTTTGAGGGGAAAATAAATTAACTCTGTTATATAAGCTGCACACAGATTACTTTTCATTGTGTCAAAGTGTCATTTTGTCAGTGTTGTCCCATGAAGAGATATACTTGAATATCAGAAGAAATGTGAGGGGTGTACTCACTTTTGTGATATATATATATATATATATATATATATATATATATATATATATATATATATATATGGGCTAAATGGTACCACTGGGGGAATTCTACAAGAATGGTTTTGGCATTAAATAACCCACAAAGTTTGGTATCCTATTAAACAAAAAAATCGACTAAACAAACAAATATATATATACTTTTATTCATTCTCCCATATATTCATACTCGTATAAACTGACATGCCCATACACGCCTAATATTTTCAAACATATATATATATATATATATATACTATTAGACTGTTAGAATCCACCTCCTATATATGTTCAAAAACCTATATACATACCCATTATATCAAACACACTCACATACGCACACATAGACACAAATATACATCTTCAAAGATAAACGTGTATGTTTATACATTAATACATACACACACACACACACACACACACACATATATATATATATATTGTTAGACACCCACCACCTATATATATGCTCAAAACCTACATACATACCCAGTTTATCAAGCACATACACGTACCCACACATATTCACTCAAATATGCATTTTTAAAGATGAACGCGTATATATATATATATATATATATATATATATATATATATATATATATATATATATATATACGCATTAATATAGTTTCCGCCAATTTCTCCATTACTAATAAACATTTGTGACGGCTTTGCATATGAATTTATTCTAATCAAATCTCATTAATTAATCAATTCTAATTATTTACCCACCTTTTTGATTAGGCTGGGATTTGCTTTTTAGTCGTGGGAAATGATTGTTCTGACGACTTCACATTCGGCAAAATCTTTTTCTTATGTAACAAGAGTCATAAATCTTTGAAAAAGCTGGTACAAGACCATGCTTGTTGGGTGCTCTGTGAAGAACATTTCTTAATGATCCCTACTTACGGTTACTAATATTTTCAAGGCCAAACGATCTTGGAATAAAGATAGGAGGATTATGTTGCGTCAATCTTACTCATAGGAAAGTGCAAATATTCACAATTCCTTATTGTCAGTCTTAATTTGAATTCGCGATGCCCTGTCGGCAGTGTTTACAATACGCTGACTGTATCCTCTGCAGAGGATGAAGATCCTTTCCAAATGATATCCCCTGCAGAGGATGAAGATCCTTTTAAAATACAGGGTCCTGAGTATGACATTAAACTGCATCTGATGATGAAGCTTCAGTTTTCGAGATTTGGGGAATGTGGATTAACCCTTCATGTCCATTCTGACCCGGACTGGTAGTATCTTTTTGGGTCACATCTATGAGTCAAATAGATTTGTTTAAATATTATTCGAATTCGATAGGAATACTTGATGGCATAAAACTATAAATTATTTGTATTACGAATAGAAATTTGAAGTTATAACTGTTTACTAAGAATTATTTTTTGTTACTTGAAACTAAATATCAAATGACCATTATCAAATAGAAATAATCACAAGGAATCATATAGTTATTTGCATTATATAGAAATACTTGAAACCATAGAACTGTGTTGGAAATTATTTGTATGAGATCGGAATTCTTAATATTTACATAATCGAGAGTAAAAAAATTAAGAAAGAACTGTATAAAAATACACATATAAACATAAAATTTACGTAATTCCCCAGCCAATAGGCACGAAATAACCCAAGATGGTTTGGCGTGCCGTTAAAATCAATATTATTTATTGATACTGAGTTCGAGTAACAGTATCTGGTGTAAAAATGAACATATTTGGAGGCTGAGGCATTTACGTGTTAACCCCCACCACCTAAAAAAAAACAACTTTCATCCATGGTGAGTTGGAACACTCACCCATGTAAGATCCTGGATTTTGAGTGCTGATCTCTCAATCTACAAGACTGACATTACAAGACTCTCTATTCTAATTTCGTCTTCTGCCAGAAATCAATTTTAATATTCAAAATATTCTGGAGCACATAAGATCTTAATGGTATAAGAATCCGAATGTGGACAGAGCAGGAAATAAGGTCACATGATTAATCTGTACGTATAATTCGATGGGCTTAATCATGTAACTGCATAAAATAGTGACCGGTTCGCTACAGTATGTAATGAGCGAGCATTAAAAGAAATCAATCAGTTCGAGAGTCCAGGAGAGGAAATAACTAGACAAACTAGCTCCTTACTTTGATGCAAGTAGAAATATTCATTCTTTAATCGACTCGTCAATCGCTCAGCAATTAACATTTCACAGAAATAGAGAACACTTAACTAAATTGAAGTCTGATTTGTAATTGTTTTTCTTCATCGAAGGTCACTGGCCTATTCCATTAAACTCATCAATTAACACTATTATATATATATATATATATATATATATATAAAGAGAGAGAGAAAGACACACACACACACACACACACACACACACGTATATATGTGTGTGTGAGTGGAAGTGCTCGTGATGTAATGGTTACTGTCGTAAGAAATGGATACAGTGATCTGAGTTCAAATCTGGGACGAGACTGTTTCCATCACCTTTGGCTAATGCCCCTTAGGAAACATATGAAACATATTCTCCATCCTGATATAGGTAAATAGGAAGGCAAACTGTGCTCTTTAACCTTGGAGAAGAAAAACTCTGAATTCAAACTTGTTAAATTCCACTTGAAAAATTTACCTTGTGTCATATCATGCTCGTGCGGAGAGGTTGAGTATATCTATCTATCTCTCTCTATATATATGTGTGTGTGTGTGTGTGTGCGTTATTCAAACGTGAACCCAATCCTGTGGTATTCATACGCCATTCATTCTTGAAATGTTGGCGAACATGAAATAAACATTCTTTCATGAAGGTTGAAGGTCTAAAATGGTCAGGATTAATATATTTATATATTTAAACTTATTTTTATATCAATGTTTATGTGTCTATTCTTTTGTGTACATATATATATATATATATATATATATATATTAGTTTATTTCTATATGCCAATTCATATAAGTGATTATGTCTGGATGTTTGTGCGTGTTTGTGTGTATCCGTGCGTCTGTAGGTGTGATATAATTATATATATATATATATATAATTGCAATATTTGAAGGTGGAATTATCTACACTCACACACACACACACACAGAGAGAGAGAGAGAGAGAGAGAGAGAGAGAGAGAGAGAGAGAGAGAGAGAGAGAGAGAGCTTCATATCTGGGATAGAGCATATAAAGGCATTATAACAAAAATTAAAATCACATATCCCAACTAAGAGTTTTACGATCATCAGACAATACTACATGTTGAAGAACTACAGGAGATGGTTTGGTTTGATTTGGTTTTGTGGCATATCAATCATTGTAGGTTATCTAATGCCAAATCCTTTTTATACATTTACATTAAATATATGATTTCTAAACACATTTTGTAGATAATATTTTTAAACGAGCCTGAGCTCATTTTTATTTTCCATACAGTCAAATGATTTCACTTATTTCTGAATATGAATAATTCTATTTACTATTAATCATTTGTTCGCACACCGTTAAATGTTTTCCAGTATTGCTATTCAATACTAACAATTTTATTAAACAGCCATTTGTTTACACACAGACCAAACAGTTCTAACTCAAGCAATTCAATTTAGAATAAGTCACTTGTTTAAATGTCAAACAGTTCTGTTTGACCCATAGATATGACCCTATCAGTTGCTACCACTTCTGGCCAGACTAGACTTAGAAGCAATGGCCGTGAAGGAGTACTCCACATTCCCTAAAGCTCTAGCATTGCAGGAGCCTTATCATTAGATTGTTTAGTGTCATAACCAGGACACCCATTTGGGGTAGTCTTACCCCTATGCAGAGATGCAGTTGGTATATTCTATAACCCTAGCTGACTGGGCCAAATTACAGGAGAGAGAATAGAATCAAACAGCAAAAAATAATAGGTTTAAAAATGCTTTTGAAAATATCTTTATTAATTCTACTGTTTTTTTTTTTTTTCAGAATCTTTCATTGGTGGTCTGTATAATACCAGTTTTACTTTTCCAATTAAGACACATCCATAGTTGCGTCAGTATTGTTTTTATCATCTGTTGGCAATCCCAACAAATTTGTCTGATATTCTGGATAAGTGAATTGGGCATACTGGGGTCTCTCGTCTTTTTAGGGCAACTTGTCTTGGAGAAAAACTCTGAACTCAAACATCTGACCAACACGTCATGAGCCAGCCGGGTAAAGTAAGGTACTCCCAATATATTATAGATCTTGGGAAGATCCGATAACAGACTGATTGAATGGCTTGTACAATATATATATATATATATATATATATATATATATATATATATATATATATATATATCATAATGTAATGCTAAAACGTTTTAAAACAGTTGAATACAGTGGACTATGAACAAAAATGCAGAGCAATATTACAATATTTAAACCATGAAACAAGATAAAACAGCGTAAAAACAGCCGATCAAGAGAGCCAATATGGACATGTATTAATACTAGCTTATCGGATAATCGGCAACGTGAAATTCGAAGTCGTGAGGTTTTATCCTGTTTTATTTTATAGTTGAAACCTTTTATATATATATATATATATATATATATATATATATATATACATATATATATATATATATAATCGTATATAATATTTCATATGAAATATATATATTAAAAACGTACCAGGTATTTAAGATCAAACAATCCAATAGTTATTGGCCAATATTTGATTAAATATTGAGTAAATATTTTGATTCTGATTTTCCTCAAAACTTGAACAAATTAAGTATGCAACTAAGAAAATTGGAGTGCTTTATTTTGGGTACATCCATACACACAAATGAATATATATATATATATATATATATATATATATATATATATATATATATATATATATATATATATATGCCCGCTCAAATTACGTTGGTTAGTCGTTCTGAAAAGAAGCTTTGTGATGTGTAATCTTATTACATTTACTTCTCTCGAGTCGCATTTGAAATTTGATGGGACAGAGTGTCCATTGCGTCATTATCATGTCGGAAAAACAAGTCTTCTTCGATTTCAATGCGACGTTTTTCTCAATTGAATCGGGCGTTGCTCAGCCGTGAATTCTCGACAAGTAATTTTGGAACATTTGAATGAATGGCGTCAGCATCAAAGAATCCGATGAACGAAGACAACGGTGTTAGTTGATTCGAGTCGTTATAGTGTGTATAAGGTGGAGGTGAGAGGCAAAACCGAGGTAGGAATATTCTTTCTTTCTTTCTTTCTTTCTTGTCCCCAGGGTAGGGCATTTAAATACATCCGATAGTGAGACTCTAGTTTTAGGTTCTCTGGAGAATGCGGAGTACACCTTCATTGTCATTAATCCCAGATCCACTCTATCCTGGTAATATCCATTCGGGTCCCATATATTGATCAAATAGATGTTTCAAATTATTCTTATTTGATAGGATTACTTGATACTATATAACTGTATGTTTTAACTATATGTTTGTTATTACTGTACTCGCACATTGCCCAGTCGGCTGGGGCTGTAGAATACACCGATTGCTTTTCTTCGACTGGGCAAACTGCTGTCCAGTTTAAGATATAATCAGGCATACGTGCCTGGACCCAGATTTGGGTCCAAGTCCAGCTAGGCTCATCAGGTTCACATTGTACTAAGTGGACCAATGACCAGCATAGTCAAGCAGGGCTCGAGCTTCGGCTCGTGCCTGACCTTCCCCTCCCCTATATCCCTTCTATAATCGATCTTCGGGTCATTTGACCTTGTGTCAAGTCCTGTCTGGTGGGAGGCAGAGACAAATATACCTATCTATGGGTCAAATAGAACTAAACTGTGTACTTATGCTGAACTGAATTGCTTGAAATAGAATTGTTTTGACGTTTAAACTGCGTTCTCACGCCAAAATAAATTGTTTGACATAGAACTGTTTGAACAAACTAAATAACTTAAAATAGAAATGTTTTGTGCATTTATGCTAAACTGAATTGTTTGAAATAGAACTGATGAATAAAAAAGTCCGAAATGAAAATGTCAGAAATAATAAATAAAAGAGCAATATTAGTGAATCACTTAATATAACTCGGTAGCAATATCTCATCTACTGAAATCGATGTCAACATACACTTAACTCAGCCATCGACTACTATTAACAAGTTAAAGACTACATGGAAATTTGATGACTGATTGAATAAAACGGGATTTCTTCGATTTGTAGTCGTCTCAGAACTACTGCATGGTTGCATCACTCGGACTTTAAGGAAATTCTTGTAGAAAAAGCAACAACACAAGGATGCTGTTTTGAATAAATCTTGGAAGCAGAATTCAATAAAACAGCAGTTGGACGGCCACTTATTCCTCTCTATCCCACAAACCATTGTGATATTGTTGCTAAAGTAAGAACCTTCTTAAAAGCGACATTCGTCCGTGGTCTCCAACACGAAGACATAAAAGTGTTGGCCAAACAGCATCAACTTAAATTCATCAACCCTGTGTGGACACAGGATGCCGTTTAGAGGACTTTCCAAGAGCGATTGCCAATAGGGACGGATGGCGATAGAGAAAAAGTTATTCCTTACATAGAGCCAAATAGATAGAGTGAGAAGATTTTTAGCATTAATATGTCAATTGTAGATTTTTAAAAGATGACTAATTGCTTTTTTTTCTTTTTAAATAAAACGAAAACAATCATTATTAATTATTGCAATTAATTTTGACTTTTATTGCCTTCCATATCTTTAATTTTTAATTCTTAATTTTCGATTCTTTTATCGCAACACGCTCGGGTCTTTGTTTTTACGACAGCGAGAAACAGATGAGAAAAATGAATAATCAAAATTAATTATAAGAATTGACAAACCAAAAAATATGGATAAATAAATTAATAAAATTATTTTTGACTGTTTTTTTTTTAAAGTATCGTATTGTCTCATGAGTTTTTTTTGGTTTCTTATTTATTTAGATATGAAGGAATTTAACGATTACACTTATTCATATGCTTGTGTATGTGTGTGTACGTGTGTGTACATGTGTGTTTGTGTGTTTACTCACTAATCTTAATCCTAGTCTGACACAAGGCCATCAAATATTCTAATCTATTACAAATATCAAGTATCCCTGTCTAATACAAATCATTTGCAAACTGTTCTATGGTTTCAAGAATTCCAATCTTATAATCAAAAGTGGGTTCAACGAATTATTTCTATTTAATGAGAGTCATTTCTTTGCAACTCGGTTCTATGCTTCTAAGTGACTAACGATGATTATAATAATCCTAAGTAAATAAACTTTCAAGTAACAATTCTTAATACAAATAATTTACAGTTACATGCTATTAAGTATTTCTATGGAATATAAATGATTTTTAAACGTTTGACAGATAGATAGAAATCTAACGGGTCCACTTTGATCGAAAGATCTCCAAAACTGGAGCCTCACCATCAGATGCAGATTAGTGTCATGCCTAGGACACCTTCTTTTTGGTGGGGGAAAGGGACTTAACCCTTTACAGGAAATACAGTTATCGTATTGCAACCCTCCCCGTCCCCACTGTTTTGATTTTTGTTACTTTTATTGCAACTCCTTCGGTTTGATATTTTTATGATAAAAATGCTAATGAATAATCAATATTAATTTTGATGAATGACATATCTTCATTGAAAAATAATAAAATCATTATTGACTGTATTCTTAAGAAAATATCGCCTTGAGTTTTTGTATTTTCTACTTATTTATATATGAATGTATTTAACGTGTATATTGTGCGTTTATTTATGACTGCGTGGTTGCTTATTGATTTTAAACTAATCTGATACAAGGCCTTCCCTAGCAGATCCCATATTCAATAAATGAATATGTCAGTGTGTACATCGTATAATATCGGGTAACATAAAGTCAACCAACCAGAAGACGATGTTATATTAATTGGACGTGTAGATTAGTATCGTTTAAAAACTCTTGAAAAGCCACTCAGATTTTTTCTGTCACTCTCTCTATTCCGATTGAAACTACGGAAACGAACGGGCTTTAACGGAATGTACAAAGAGAATTGTCGACAAAGGACGTTGTGATTTTAATAGAATAAATACTTTATTGTGTTTTTCTTTCACACTTTTTTTCCCTTATAAACACACACTAACACACAGAGAGAGAGAGAGAGAGAGAGAGAGAGAGAGAGAGAAAGAGAGAGAAAGAGAGAGAAGCGCGCGTACACACTCACACACAAACACACACACACACACATATATATATATATATATATATATGTGTGTGTATTCCCTCCTTATCCCTTTTGTATCAACTTCATTTACCACATTTCCAGACCGACATTTACCTGCACAATACGTGGATATATTGACAGACAAACGGAGATAATTTCACGCAGCCACAGACAGTTTTGTCAATGAAACAAACGTCTATTAAAGACGTAGCTCGAAAACAGACATAATTATTATGATTTGATCACGAGTGGGCGGTATCCCCTTTTTTGTCTGCTTTCGGTCAAAGCTTTAGTGTTATTATAGTGGCCGAGACGAGTCGAGGCCTAACAGCAAGGCTTTCATTACCAATCAGATTTCGCTTGAGAGCAAGTTGCCTCTCGTAAGCTAGAAAAGACGGAGAAAAAAGATTCCAAAATCTTTGACAAGAAGCAACTCACAAACCCATCTTCGATGCTTTTTATTTTCACTGACATGGGAAAAAAGAAAAGACTTTTTGTTTATTTTAAAGGACCACAAAATATTCTTGGGTAAAACTTTTACAGCAGCCATTTTAAATGTTTAAATGCTTAATTTGATGGGCTGAACTTGATATACCGTGAGAATCAAACTCACTTGTAATGGTCAACTAGTCTAACAATTACACGATACGCGGTGCTCTATGTTGTTTGAAGAACCCTTTATCACCCTGCAACGGGTTAAATAGTACCACAACTGTCCTTATACAAGGATGGCTTTGGCATTATATAACCCATGAGGTTATATTCCATTAAATCCAAGAAACAAAACCTATGCAGTCAAAAATTATTTGGTGAAGCATTGTCATTAAGAAATGGAGTATTCGCAGGATTATCCTTATTTTGATTCTTACATTTTGGCCTTTAAAGGACCACTTAGAATTTAATGTCATTTAGTATATATATATATATATATATATATGATAGAAATATGGGGAAAGCTACTGTCAGATTCACCACAATCTATCATTTCAACACACACACACACACATATATATATATATATATATATATATGTGTGTGTGTGTGTGTGCGTGTGTGAGTGTGTATGTTTCGGGTGTATAATTTACCAGTCAAAAGTTTTTGACCTCCAACAAAAAAATTTATTTCTCATCCTAAAAGTGTTATTTCTAATGAAACACCTCAAGAACCACAATGGTTTTATTTATTATACCAAATACAAGTCTTCCTGAGTCACATTAAATACAAATTAAACAAACAAAAACAAAACGCAAAAAAACTTCTTAAACTTTTGATTCATCAAAATGACCCCCTTTGCTCGCTATCACTGCTTCACAGATTCTCGGCATTCATTCCATGAAAAAATGGAGG
Organism: Sepioteuthis lessoniana; assembly: GCA_963585895.1. Classification (NCBI taxonomy): domain Eukaryota; kingdom Metazoa; phylum Mollusca; class Cephalopoda; order Myopsida; family Loliginidae; genus Sepioteuthis; species Sepioteuthis lessoniana. The sequence goes on from OY757908.1 coordinate 134,773,893, forward strand.
TCGACTGAAAATAGTTTGGCCCAACTTTCCTGTACGAGTTGCAAGAGATGAAACACACTTGTGGGTTGTTTAGCTCTAACTTTTCACTCAAGTTCATCCCACACCAGTTCAATAGGATTTAAGTCCGCTGATTGCGCCGGGCAAGACATAAGTTGAAGGACATTCTGTTCCTCTTTGCTTTTAATGTAACTCTGGCAGAGTTCACTGGTATGTTTTAAGTCATTATCTTGCATAAGTACAAATCCTCGAGCCACAAGCCGCGTTCCAGATGGGATCGCATGATGCTATAGTATGCTGTGATAACAGGTCTGATTCAATTTGCCCTTCACTTGGTGCAAATACCCGACTTTGTAATTGGCAAAAGCCCCGTCACACACACACACACACACACACACCATAACAGAGTCTCCTCCATGCTTTATGGCTGGCATGATATAGGGGATTGCAGCTCTTTTACCAACCTTTCGTCACATATAGACCCTCTTAATTGAGCCAAAGATTTCAAACTCATTCATCAGTCCAAATGACTTTATTTCTCTGCCGTATTGTCCAGTCTTTGAGTGCCTTGGCTCACTGGAGCCTTTTGGTTTCTTGACAGCTATATAGACCAGCTTCGGAGTCTTCTTCTCACAGAGGATGTTGACACATTTTTTTCACGACATTGGTTCAATTGTGCAGTTATGTTTGGAGCAGTCAGTCTTCAGTCATACAAGCTGGTGATTGATGAAATTTTCCTCAGCATAGGTAAAAGACGTAGTATCTAGCAATCAGTAATTCAACATAATTTAGGGTAAGAATATAAAATAGGGTATTTTACAAAATGACACCAACTCTCCACCGGCTCTTGCACTGTAAACACGGCGAAAAAATCTGTGACATCATTGATACTTAGAAAACTGACAGTCAAGCTACGTAATAAAAATAAGCTCTTGATTGGGGATATTTCAAAGACTGTGGGGAAATCTAAAAGTGTTATTCATAGTACTTTAAGAAAACTTGAGGAAACTGGGTCATGTGAAGCCAAGAAACCGCCTGGCAGGCCTTAAAATATCAAGGTACACTATTTCCTGAAGACTTAATGAAATAAATGTGAACAGTCGAGTAGCTTCTACGATGCCTTACATTTATAAAAAGAACAACATGAGCCGATTGAAATTTGCTACTGAACACGTCATATGGACTGAAGAACATTGAGATTGTGTTCATTTCAGCGATGAGTCAAAGTTTAACCGGTTCGGTTGTGACGGGAGAAAACTCGTTTGACGCAGTCCTAAAGAACGATATTTGCCTTAGTGCACTTAAAGCAGGGTTAAGTTTAGAACAGGAAATGTGATGGTGTTTGGCATGATTTGTGTTACTGGTACAGGACCTCTTGTCAGGTAACAAGGTAAAATTAACGCAATTGTATACAAACAGATACTGAAGAAACATTTTGTACCTAATTTGAGAACTGCAATTAATCAACCAGCTGTATTTATGCAAGATAACTGTGTCACAGAGCGTGGTCTGTTAAGACATGAGGAGGATTTTACTGTTATGGAGTGGCCTACTCAAAGCCCAGACATGAATCCTATTGAGAATGTTTGGAAGTTACTAAGGAAAAGAATGTTAGAAACTTCGAAGAACTATGGACTAATTTGAAAGAAGATTGGGAGAAAATATCCGTTGATGAATGCAAGACATTAATTCACTCGTGTAGCCAAAGATATCAAGCTGTTATTGAAAGTAAAGGTCTACACATCAAGTATTAATGAATCATGAACGCTATTTTCTTTGAGATGTACCCATTATAATAGTATGATTTTGTTATGATTTTGCCGCCTTGCTTAACACTGAGCATTGTAAGGTATGGATCAAGGGTAAAGTGGAGCAATCCAGAAAATGGTGTAGCGCCCTCCTTTACACCTCGGTGTAATAGCTATTGAAAAGTGAGCCTTCAGTTTTCCCTCGACTACACTCATCAACTTTACTATACATTACGGGTTTATATGGAGGTCACTCCTCTTTTTTTTAGAATGAGTTTACCTTAGCCTGCTTCAACCCTCATTTTGTGTTCTCTGACGAAAGCAACTAGCTGGAAACATACACGTGTGTAAGAAAAAAATAAATAAACAAATCCTAGAATAATACAAATCTCTTCGTGGATCTACTCATTTAAATATATATATATATATATATATATATATATATATATATATCATACTCTGCGCTGAAAGATAAGCAACAATATCTAATAACATATGAAACAATAAGAAAATCGTGTAATGAAAATAATGAGATGAATATCGGCCTTCTTTTGGGGTATTTATTGTGGAGTCGGCGATGTAAACCGTTCATTGTGAATTTCCAGACAAATATGAATTATTTTTTTGTAATGAATTTTAATCATTTATTTGAATCTTTTTTAATCAAGTCTTTTTTTTAAATTAATAATATCGAAAAAAAAAAAAAAAAAAAAAAGATTCCATTGTATATAGACCAGAAGAAGGCTGAAGGATATACGGTCAAAGCGTTGTGAACAAAGAGCAACAGAGAAGAAGAAAATAGTCTGTCTAATAAAAATGAATGAATTTCTTTATTTTAAGTGTCCAAAATTCAGTTTGAAAGCTGAAAGTGTATCAAGCAAAAAACATTACGATAAAAACAACCAAAAGTTAAAATGCTGATAACTTAAGAACAGTTTTTAATATTTGTAAGATTCATCCGTCACTGTCTGTTGTATGTCCAGTTTTTGTCGATTAGCTTGATTTGGTTGTCTTACTGATCGAATGACGTCTTTATACAGTTGATAAGGCTTTTCAAAATTTGAGTCTCATTATAGAAATATATTTGCTGAAGAGCTCCGCCCTTCAAACAATTGTCAGCCGCGTCATTGTACTTCGTTAACTTCACACAAACAGAGGCGTATAATTTGAAACCAGGCGCACCATTGTCGTCTGTCGAGTCGTGATCTGGAAAATACGAACAGCAAATATCATACAGAAAGAGAGGGAGAGAGAGAGAGAGAGAGAAATAGGCGATAGACATATCTATGGAGTCTTAGGAGGGGTTATTGTAACCTCTCAGTTACAAAATACTACTTTTCTCACGAAATGCTATTCAATGCCGACGTCTGGGATTGAACCGGAGGGTGGAAATTTCTCATTCTCTGTTAATGCTGCCCCCGCAACTCAATTATTTCAGTTGATGATAAGAATTATAGTTATTAATCTACATTAGTTGTAAAATCTCTGCGTGTGGTTTCTTCTCGATGAATTTGTGCTTAACTTTCATTATCGAGTAGAAGATTAAAAAGCAAGAGTATATGTGTGTGGTGCACCCCTCCATTGCGCAGATTTGTTATATATATATATATATATATATATTATTCAGTCCCATTTAGATTTGACAAAGGCATTGATTTTGTCATAAGAAAATGACAAATTTACATACGTATACAATTCAGGTATTTAAATCAAGAACAATAAGGCAGAATAAAACAATTGCATACAGTTTTAGACATGGTTACACTGAGGATATCTAAAAAAATTAATGGAATCTCTTATTGTAGTTCAAAACATACACTAATACTGATTATATCAAATAGAAACAAAATACAAAGAAACATCAAATGTCGCCTATTAATATGAGACTGTCAATTCTTATATAAAAGTGAATGCAGTAAGTTGGCTCAAAACCAATACAAAACCAAACTAGACGGTGTAGAGAGAAAAGGTACACTTGTGCAAAGAAATGAGTTCAACCATGTAAATACGGTCAGTAAAACCCAGGGAATGGCATGAAAATTAAAAAAAAACAACAACAAAAAACCCCCCAAAAAACAGGGACTTTGAGATTCAGACCGGCCACTCGATCCAATCGAGAAAAAGAGGACATTTTAAATTGTAGATGTAGCCGTTCAAACAAGGAAAATTTGAAATAGTAGAAAATTTCTCATGAATTGAGAAAACTGTGGAAGCTGAAAATGAGGGTCATGTTTACAATAGCGAAATTGTTTTTGGTCCTCAAATGAAGATCAAGAGAGAATGAAGTGGACATCGGGGCTATCAATAGTGTAGAAGATAATGGATAAGGTTCTGGAGATATGAGAGAATTTGCTGTTACTAAATCTCATACAATGATTTATAAATATCGAATGTGAATTTACAAATGCATAAATAAGAATAATAATGATAATAATCATTGCACTCGGAACGGTCCCTAAAGACTAGGAAAGGGGTCTGGAAGAGTTGGAAATCGGAGGACGAATCGAAATCATTCAAAATACAGCATGGTTGACATCGGCCAAAATACTGAGAAAAGTCCTGGAGACCTGAAGAAATTTGCAGTCACTCAGACTCCAGTGAAAGACCATCCTCTAACGCTGGTGTGAAAAAACTCGTAAGAGGTATAATAATAATAATAATAATAATAATAATAATAATAATAATAATAATAATGGATATTTCAAGCGACAAACTAGCTAAATTGTACACAAGAAGACATGAACATGTCTTAGAATGAGAAGTCTTAAGAGAGAAGCTTGATCTCTTCAAATTGCAGCACAAAACAAAGCCATAAAACCAACTATGTTAAAGCAAAAATTGACAATACCCAACAGAATAGCAAGTGTAGGTAATCGAAAAAAAGATGAAACGGTTATTCACATAGTAAGTGAATGCAATAAATTGGCACAAAAAAAATAGAAGATTACATGTGACTGGACGAGAAAGATAATCCACTGGAAATTGTGCAGGAGATTAAAAATTGACCCAACTAACAAATAGTAGATGCACAAACCAGAATCCGTCCCAGAGAATGAGACACATAAAATTCTCTGAGATTTTTCCATTTGTTGGTTGTTTAAAGGTAACAAAACTGCTTCTGTTCGCCGGTTTTCGTACCTTCTTTTGAATTTTTAAACAGAGTAAACCTATTTTCAATTCAGAGTAATCCTTTTTTTGTTTAGAGAGGTAGCCTTACTAGTTACCCCGTGGTTGGGGAGAACAGATGGATTCATAGCTCTCCAAAGGGCATTAGCTCCAAGTGAAAGGCAAATAGTCTTGTTCAGGATTTGAACTTGGGTCATCAATTCTATTTCCTGCGTCGATAACCATTACGCTAAGTGCGCTTCCTTACAAACAAACTGAATTAAAGTTTATATATATATGTATATATATACATATAAGGGTATTGTCTAAGTATAATTATCTATATATATATATATATATATAAGGGTATTATCTAAGAATTCCTTAGTGAGGCACATAGATTGCTTACGATACAAACTGTTCCTAAGTGGTCTCCCATCTAAGTACTTCGATGATCAAGTGGAAATCTGTGCTTTAAGTTTTACTCAATATAAGAATATATATATATATATATATATATATATATATATATATATATATATATATATATATATATACCAAGCTCTTGGTTTGATTGTTGCAAAGGTGAGAAACTGACAATTACCATGAGCCGTTAACTCTGCTATCCTAAGTAAAATCTACATATACTCTATCACTGATATTAAACATTGAATTTATATATATAGGAAATTTCTTCACACACACACAAACACATACACATGTATATATATAATATATAAAGTCTTCCAATGTTAACATTTCAATGGGATTTCCTTTATGATATTATGATTTTAAAACCTCCCCATGTTCATAAACTCAGTGAACACGTTTTTAAAATCTCCCTCCTTGATTTTAGTTCTGCTTTTTTGATAAAGATACTTCCATAGAAATATCGACAATTTTAAATATCCTATGGGAGATTCCACGAATATATTGACTGGGATGGTGAACATATAGAGACTGTCTGAAATTATATCATACCCATACACCCAGAAGAGTGTTAACAGTTTTGAATCACCATTTGAGTATATATATATATATATATATATATATATATATATATATATATATATATATATATATATTAAAATGAGTAAGTCCACGAAGAAATTTGTATTTTTTTAGGATTTATTTATTTCGTTTTTACATACGTGTATGTTTACAGTTTGTTGCTTTCGTTAGAGAGCATATATGGCTCAAGGCCTTCTTATTGAGGTGCTCAATGAGATTTGAACTCTTGTTCCATGTAAGTTCTATGACGAAAGTAACAAGCTTGAAAGATACCCGTATGTAAGAACGAAATAAATAAGTAAATCCTGAAAATACAAATCTCTTCGTCGACCAACTCATTTGAAAATATTTATTTTTCTCTTTAGACCTAAAACAATATATATATATATATATATATATATATATATATATATATATATATATATATATATATATATATTTGTTTGTGGGTGTGTGGGTGAGTATATACATATGTGCTTATGAATCATTATAAAAATTTACTAAGCATAGCTTTGTCTGGCATAAGATCACAAGCAAGCTGTTCCCAACAAGTAAAGAATTCTCTGGTACAATAGTTTAAGCTTGTTGACAAATATTGTCTAAAATCCGATAAAGTGCTTTCATTATTCATTGAAATATCCTTAACAGTATCTTCACTACAATTGTTTTTTTATAATATTCCGATCGATATATTCCCTGCACTTTGTCAGGTGTTAATTATATTCAGTCATACATAAAATTGTCCTCCATAGAAACGACTCGTAAATTTGCACGTAAAAGCCTAAACTGAATTATATAATGGAGAAAGGCCGCAAATTTCATTGGTTATACTTATGTGAATAACTGGCATAATAATGACTATGATAAAAATGCTTTATCTAGAGACTTAAGGCAATACAATGAAGCCTGGAGAATGCATCGGTCGAAATGTTGAAATAAAAACAAATCATTCGAAGCAATTTATCGGATAGAGACAATGATTTATTTCAAAATTTAAGTGCTTATAACATAAATGTTGATTTTTTATGTTCCTCCAAATAAATAATGTTGGGAAAAAAACAGATAAAAAGACGGTGTAGCTTGGGGGGTGGCAAGAGCTTATCTGAAAAAAAAATATTTCTGATCAACGTGTGTTTCATGCATACAGTCAGATAAGGGGATGGGGTACTTTTTTAAGAATAACACACAGAAATCAATTTACTTTTTATCTGTTTTTTGAATATTTTTTTTATCAAAAACATCTTGTGGGGCGCTTTCCTCCAAAGGTCCCCAGGGTTAAACACTACTGATCGTAGATATATATATAAAAAGAAATGACTACAACAGTGTCTCCTACTCCTCCTTTTCAGTCCTCCTCCTTAGTCACCTCCTCCTCTTCATCATCATCGGACGATTTACCTGACTTAACCGGGCACTTGTTGAAGCTCGACTATGCTGCAAGTGACAGGTAATTAGCAAGAAAGCCGTGTCGCTGGGTGGTCACCCCGTATTGACCTTGCTACCCTTTTCCCACCCAGAAAATATGATTCTTTATGTTTAGGGACGTTTAAAGACTAAGAGATTGGCATCACTTAGTATCAATTGTGAATCTCTCCTCAGAAAACTAACCTCTTTTAAAAATATGTCAATAGGAGAAATATTTTTAGGTAGATAGATCTCGAAAATTATATCTAACCTGGTACATCGTCCTGACACAAAAATAATAATAATATTATTAATAATAATAATAATAATAATAATAAAAGCCTAAAATTTGATAGTACATAAAAGTAAAGTAAATGTAGGTTAGACGATGAGAAAGAAGAAACAATAAATCACATGATAAGCGAAAACCTAGAAAACTGAGAGAAAAGGAATAGAAAAGCAAAGCTTGATTGGTTGGAAAAGGTGATCCACAGGGAATTGCGAAAGAGATTAACATTTGTCTTACAAATATTAAAGGAACAAACCAAAATCTGCCTTAGAAAATAAGACGAATTAAATTCTCTGGAACTTTGAGATACAAACAAATCATTCAATCCTGACCAGAAGACCAGACTTCATATTATTTAACCAAAAGAAAAAAACAAACTTGTCATCAAGTGTATTTAGTGGTTGCAGTGGAGCATAGAGTGAAAACAAAAGAAAACGAAAAGATAGACAAATATTTGAATCTTGCTAGAGAGCTGAAAAAGTAGTGGAACATGAAGGTGACGGTGATGCCAATTGTAGTTGGAACACTTGGAACGGCTCCCAAAGGCATAGGAAAAAAACTAAGAGAACTGGAGGTTAGAGGAAAAATCGAAACCATCCGAAAACATTTGTTGTGCGAAAGGTGAAAACACAGTTTATTACAGCAATCAGATGATTCAAGACATTTCAACCTTGTTGCATGAACTTCGTCGATTAGGCAAAGTCGGATAGGCTTAAAGCCATGAATTCCGAGATTATGCTCCAAGCCAAATTCGGGGAGTAAGCGCCTGGAGATTAGCGAGAGCTTGACATCTCACTGTCCAGTCTTGTTCATCACTTTTACGATCCCAGGAAAAAAGCTGCTGAATTGTGCCTCATTTTAGTAAAATATTGTACAACTTTCTATTCATCCTTGTAACATATAGTCAATCCTTGTAAAATTCGAAGATATCTTCTCATTGATAATGCTAGGCTACCTATTTATTCGTTAGTATACTCCTAAAAAAGAATATTCCTCTCACTTGAACTTTGCTAATTTATTCATTTGTGAACTGTATGTATTTACTTAACCCCTCCACCACGGACATCAAGCGATGCGAAGACAATTTTCAAACTGCATAAAAGCTGGATTGAATTCAGTTTTCCTTCTCCAAGACTAGTTGTGTAACCAAAGCTAAAGAATCAAGCCTGGCCTATTTAATCATAGATAAGGGGAGAAAAGATGGGTTCATGCTTCCTTTCTCAAGGCCAATAGCAAGTAGTGAAACGCAAACAACCTCGACCAGGATTTGAACAAGAGTCTCCTATACCATTTCCCACAACTATAACCGTTATACTAAGCTCGCATCTTGTGGACAGCAATTTCAGACAAATTAAAAGTTCTTCAACCAATGCAATATGTGTTTGCAAATTGGGCGCGAAAGTTACCTTTTTTCATAAACTGAACATCTTTAACGTCTAATTTTAAACGATAATTCTAAAAATTAAACATTGGCCTCCTTTCATTCTTTATTATTGCATTACTTTTAAATCATCGTTCGTTTTTTTTTTAATTATTATTTATTACTTGGGCAAATTAATTACTTTTAACTAATAAAGAAGCGGTGGTTTCCAACATCACCTTCAGTGAGATAAAAAAAAAAACAAAAAAACAAACAAACGGAAAAACAGATCCTCAACCAATATTCTAGCCTCAAACTTTAACCCTAAAATCGAATCTGGTGATATATCTTACTTTCATAGTACAATTAATTAAACACAGTTGTTACGGGTGGAGGGAGTCGGCATGGCGCAGTGGTTAACGTGCTGGACTATAGCATCCTAATTTGCGAGTTCGAGCTCCACACGCGCAATTACGTTCACCTTCAGACTAATGCCCTCGGGAAAGGTATGAAAGTCCTTTATCCTCCAAACTATGGGCTAAATAGTACTGTTCTTCAGCAAAGATGGCTTTGGCATTAAATAACCCAAAAAGGTCGATATGCCATTTAACAAATAAACCAAAGCAAACCATTATTTATGTCATAAACCGAAATCTTTTTTTATTTTCCTTCTTTACTGAATGTGGCATTTGCCTCTTGGTTGAGATAAACTAAGAAAATTGCCAATGGGATGACATAGATGTTGCAACAAAGAAGCTTGAAGAGAGAGAAAGTAAATTTCTATTAATTGCAGCACAAAATAATGTTATTAGGTCTAATCATCTCAAGGCAAAAATTAAGAATACGCAGAATAACAAACATAAACTATCTGGTGGTAGAGCTTAAACAATTAGTCACATAACTAAGCAATTACAGCAAACTAGCACAAAATGAGTACAGGACTTGACATGACTGAGTGGGAAGGCAATCTGCTGGGAATTGTGCAAGATATTGAAGTTTCACCATACTAACAAATGGTATTTGCACAAACCAGAATTTTCCCTCGGGAAAGAAACGTATAAAATTGTTCAGTACTTGGTGATACAAACGGATCACCCAAATCCGATCAAAAGACCAGACCAAATATTAATTAACAAAAAGTGGATTTTGCTGCTACCTTACAGTAAAAATAATAGAAAGCGAAAGAATAGATAAATACTTGGACCTTGCCAGAGAACTGAAAAAGCTGTGGAATGTGAGGGTGATGGTGATGCCAATTGTAGTCGGCACACAAGGAACGATCTCCAAAAGTCTGAAAAAGAGTCGGGAGGAACTGAAGATCAGAGGAAGAATCGAGACTACAAAAACTACAGCCCTGTTGAGATCAGCAAGATCTCGGAGATCTGTGTAGTCTTGATGTCACTTAGACTCCAGTGAAATGTCACCAGTTAAAACTGATATGTAATTCTTGCAAAGAGTATACTAATTCTTACTGCAACATGTTGAGAATGTCCAAAACACTAAGAAGAGTCCTGCAGACTAGAAGAGAACTGAAGAGACCGGCTGTTATTCAGATTCCAGTGAAACACCACCAGCGAATGCTGGTGTGGAAATCTCGTCTAGATAAATGGCGCACTCGGTACAGTCACTAAAGGACTGATATAGGGACAGGGGGACTTGGAAATAAGAGGTCGAGTGGAGACCATCCAAACTACAGCATTATTGAGGTCGGCCAGAATATTAAGAAGAGTCCAGGAGACTTGAGGAAACTTGCTGTCACTTAGACTCCAGTGGAAAACCATCAGCTAACGCAGGTGTGAAAAACTCTCAAAAGAGTAAAAGAACTAGCATATATCTATAATGTTTTATACTTGAAGACATTTGCAATTGTGTCTATTTTTAAAGATTGTACTGAATTGTGGCCAATATGTTATAAACCGATATCTCTTCACAATGGGTTTTCGGCTGACATATTGATGTCTCTAATGTCATCACGATAGAAATGTATATTGCCGTGTAAAAAATGTTAGACCCAATGAAATTCTTGGTTTCCCACCAAAAAATAGCAAATGCTGAGTTTCAATTCGTTAAAATATACACGTTTTAATTATTCAAGACTTCAGTTCTTATTTCTTTGAATGCAACATTCCGGTTGATATCTTCTTCAGTCTTCCTCAGGGGTAGGTCTTTAAAATCTCTTAATGTATTGAAAAAAGGCTTGCAAATGTTTACAGCGAGACCTTCTCAAGCTTTATCTGGATTTTTCTCTCCAGGTATTTTCATGCTAATGCAAAAGATATACTGGAACCTTTTTTACTTTCCACAGAAACGCACACGTGCACACATACGCTGATTTGTCGACTGACACTCACGTACGTAGGCACTCTTAGCATAACGGTTATCGTAGGAAAATGATTCGGTGACTGGAATTCAAAACAGACATTGAAATGGTCTTATTTGCATAAATGATATAGATCTATATATATTAGAAAAATTGGAAATAAGTCTGATCGTATGTAAATATAAAAATATGAAAAAGCAAAATATTCAGAGGATATATTTTTTTTATATAGAATGATATGCCATCTTCCAGTCTTTTGTTAAACCATCTTTTGGGAAATGACAGAATACAATGTTAAACTGTTTTACCCGAAAATTATTTTAAAGTAAAAAAGAAAAAGAAAAAATGAAAAAATTCTCAACATTCTATTATTGTTAATAGTGTTCCACTTCAAAATATAGTGACGTCAATCCTGCTTTTTTTCAAACAATAGATTTTTAAAGCATGTTTAAAGCTTTTATAAATAAAATCATGAATAAGAAAATTGAAAGATAACGTTTATGTAAGTAGTTCAAAAAATTATTTTGAAAAATTTTCATGATTTTTTAGAATTCTTTTTGATATTGAATAACGACTTTGCCGTGGTTTGCAATCCAAATCAAATTTAGAAACTATTTTAATAAGAAATCATATCGAAATTATTGAAGTAATATTTATTGATAAATTATAAAAACTAATTTAGTGATGAGAAGAACATGTCAGTGAGACATAACTTTGAAAGGAAACATAATTTTAATTTTAAAGGGTCTAAAATGTTGATTAATATACTTAAAAAATGACATAGAAAAATTGTTGAATCTAGTATTATTTTTAAAGACCTGTTTTTTTTAACTAGCTTTTTTTTTTCAGTTAAATTAGTTCTAATTAGTTTCAATATTCCTCATTTAAATTAGACTTTATGAATAAAAAAAAGTTTTTATTAAATATTTTGTTTTTAATATGTATGCATATATTTCACTTGAAGATTTTTTTTACAAATACATGAACTTTATAGCCATGAGAACTGAGAAGGTGGGAATACAATCTGTTTATTTTCAGTTTTACCTTGCTCAACTGTCCAGTATTTGATCTCTTTATATATATATATATATATATATATATATATATATATATATATATATATATATATATATATATATATATATATTGGTGAAATTAACAAATCATTACAAAAACGTTTTGCTAAGATCTAAAAAGAGCTCAAATACTGGACAGTTGAGCAAGATAAAACTGACAATAAACAGATTGTATTCCCACCTCCTCAAGTCTCATGGCTATAAAGTTCATGTATGTGTGAAAAAAATTGATATATATATATTGTATTGTATGATATATGTTATTGTTTGATACATATACATATATATATATATATATATATATATATATATATATATATATATAGAATTAACTTAAATCACGAGTCGAAAATCTTCATCTAAAGTTTCACCTTAACGGATCATCAGGAAGCCTTTGTTTTTTCCGATACCGTGAATACTGGTAGATATTAGATTAGTAAATATATATATATATATATATATATATATATATATATATATATATATATATATATATATATATCAAAGAAAAATTGAAAATGAATTTGATTGTATAGAAATGCATGGAGGTGAAAAAGCACAAAATCTATCTATCTATCTATCTATCTATCTATCTATCTATGTAAATGTCTGCATTATTCAAGTTGCATCTATTGTTAACATTGTATAATCTATCGATCCGTCTTTAAAATTGTTGATCTCCTTTCTATCTCTGTTTAATTCGACAATTTGTTAATCTATCGATTTATATATATATATATATATATATATATATATATATATATATATATATATATATATATATGGTAAGTAACAATCTAACCAAATAAGAAGACATATTGAAAAAACCCAGTCTCTGTTTTAATTTGTCTTCTTATTTTGTCAGATTGGGACAAAAAGTTACAAAATCCCCTGCCAAAAGTTATTTGACTTCACCGTTTAAATATATTTAGAAAGATGAATAGATAATCGAATTAAATAGAAAGAAGATTAACAATAAATAAAAACGGATACATGCATCATAGAATTTAAATAATTGATAGATAGGAACTAAATAATATAAGCATTATATATATATATATATATATATATATATATATATATATATATATATATATAGATAGATAGATAGATAGATAGATAGATAGATTTTTTAAAATAAAAATTGTGGAACGGTAGTTGCATTACATTAATTTGAAACAGAGTACTATCAACGAAAGTGGAATTTTAAAAACTTTCTCGTCTCTTTCGTTTCATTTAGAAGGTCTAACAACTAAAACGTTTAATCTTAGCAAATATTTTTACCAATAAAATCATCCTCTAAAGATTTTGAATTTTTTTCTCATCTCTATGCATTTTGATATATAAATATATATATATATATGACATCAATATGCTCCTAGCGAAGGCATGGACTGCTATCCATAGCTTATCGATCATATGGAAGTGTAACCTATCCAATAGAATAAAACGCATTTTTTTCCCAAGCAGTGGTTGTGTCAATTCTACTATATGGCTGCACCACATGGACAGATAGTAAGTGTATAGAGAAAAAGCTAGACAGGAGTTGCACAAGAATGCTACGAGTTATATCTAAATAAGACGAACAAGATATCCGGGAAACCGCGGAACAAGCCAAACGAACTGATAAATGACGTTCTGCTATCGACCCCTTTACACGGATGTGCCAGTCTTGGCCAACCAACAAGATCTTACCTACCACAGTTCTGTACGGACACAGGATTTAGTCTAGAAGACCCGATGTAAGCTATAGAAGAAGAAGAAGAAGAAGAAGAAGAAGAGAGAGAGAGAGAGAGAGAGAGAGAGAGAGAGAGAGAGAGAGAGTAAATAAGAAAAGAGAGAAAGAAGGAATAACCCTCATATTTATTATCTCGTTTAATTGCTGTTGGCTTGAAATATATATATATATATATATATATATATATATATATATATATATATATATATATATATATATATATCTTTCAAAATATCTGGTATTACCTGTTATATCTGTTTTTTTATATTTACAAAAAATGTAAATATGAAAAATATGAATGCACAATGATCGCATAAAGTAATCCCGGACGGGTGGATATGACATTAAAATCAATTCATCAATCAATCGCAATATATCCATTCACTTTGTTTATAAAACTGGTTATTATACAAATATTTACAAAAAAATCATCATCATCTTGTCGTGCCATCAGCATGGATATCCCTGACCCTCTCTCGACACCCCTCCATATCGTTCATTACTTCCGGCTGGTTCTCAGGGCTACACCCCGTATCCTTACAGAACTGATGTATGTAGGTTCGAGCTGGTCGCCTGTTTTTGCACGGCCATGTGAAGGGGTCAATAGGAGTACATCATTTATAAGCTCGTCCCTACTTCTCCAGCAGTGTCCTGCATGTCTGGTTCGTCTAACTTGGATAGTTTTCGTGATGGGTGGTAGGTGGCCAAACAGCTGCTGCTTAATAAAGAATAGATATTAAAAGAAACGTTAAATGTCGCATTTGTGGTGATGGTACGAACATTTATTTCGATTTAAGTTCGAATGTTTGTTGAGAAAAGACTACTTTATATGCAATCAATTCTACAGGAACAAATTCTTGTCATTTTCTGAATAAATGAAATTGGAGTGAAAAAAATGGCTTTATACATCTTGATATCATCGGAGCGCAAAAATGAACAAGACTGTGGCTAAAATAACTGGCGTTAGGAAAAGAGGCAGGGATGACTGGATTCTAGCCTTTAAAGATAAGATTAATGATCGGAGTTAATTTAAATGTAAATTCTGATTTTGACGACGTTTCGGTGCTGCTGAGAGGAAAAATTGGATGCATATGGATAAACGAAAGAGAGAGAGAGAGAGAGAGAGAGAGAGAGAGAGAGAGAGAGAGAGAGAGGGAGAGAGAGTTGGTAGTAGGGAAAACTCTGTGTGTGTGTGTGTGTGTGTGTGTGTGTGTGTGTGTGCTCGCTCACACGCGTACACTCTCATAAATAAATCATGACCAGTATTTATGTGTCCATCAAAAAGTTATAGCTTGGGTTTCCTAAATTTGTCTCTGAAACTCAAAATAGAAAAAACAACAAACAAACAAATAAATAAATAAATAAAAAACAACAAGCAAACAAAGAACTCCTCCGCTCTCCTCGTTTATTTATTCATTTGTCGTTTTCCTTTCATTAGCCCCTCCCTCAAATCATAGAGTGTCACAGGAAGATCCAAGATGAAAGACTTCTATAAAAACTCAGTTCTCCTTGAATAACCACCAGCGAATCTGTGCAAGTTCACCCAGTCATGAAAATATACAAACAAAAGTTCACAGAAAAGAAATCAATGATGTGATAAATGTGTTTTATCATTTTGAAAAGTATTCATAAAACATACCATTGGAAAGAGCATCTTTTAAAGCCGTATGTTTTTTTTAATTTACGAAAATAATTTTGTAAATGTACACTCACGGTAAAAGTTTAAAATTCTTTACTGGATAGATAGGGGTGTATAAATTATATATGCAGAAAAACCTTTAAGATAAAGTTTCAAACATTAAACATTAAAATTTCAAACATAAATAACTTTAACGGCGACTAACGATAGATTGACTTTGACAATTTCTGTACGCCTCAAGCAATTTCGATTCATTTTACATCTTTTTAAATAAAAGTTTTTATCTGTGAATTGAATTAGAATGTTTATTTGAAGAATTTTTGAAAAACCTAGTCTCAAATTTATGTCATGTGTTAAAGGTGGTAAATAATTCGATTAATGAGTTCGTGTCTCCAGTTTTGTTGTTTTGGAGGTTATTTTTTTCGACCGGTTCGTTCTCCGTTTTTTATTTTGTTTCCCTGTTGGTCAGGAGACAATAATTCACCCAGGATTTGGAAATAAACGACACATTTACTTAAAAAGTTATTGTGACTAATATTATTTATCATAAAGTCATTTTTTACTCCATATTTCACGTCAGTTGAAGCAAACCTCCAAAGGTGTAATGGTTAAAGTACCGGATTGCGACATTAGAGGGGATAGTCCCTGTGACGTCGTGTCTGACATTCACGACTATGATATGATAGTTAGCGAGTTCGAATTCCAGTCACGTTATTGCATTCATTTTCGTCAACATCATCAGGTCGCGTTGACAGTTCAGAGTTCTCAGACTTTCTTTCACCATCCATTTCTATCATTCATTGTTCCTAGCAAGTCCTTTAGACTGCATCCTAATTCCGTACAGAATTGATGTAAGTTTTTGCTGGTCAGCTAACACTGGAACGTCCATGTATAAAAATCCAGAAGAGATCGGCGCTTATGAGTTTATACTTGCTTCTCGAGCAATACCTTTCGTGTCTTGTTCGTCTTACTTGGATGGTTTTGTAAGATGGGAAGTAAGCGGCTGTACAGCTACTGGTTTGTGAGGTGCTTCTTCCAGGCTTTTTAAAGAAAGCACCCAACATTATTTCAAAGTTCTTATCAAGCTTTTTCTTTATGTGTTTTGTTAGTGTTCATGTGGTGCATTCATGTAGTAGTAAGGACATGATTGAAACTTGGAAGAAATTCTGTTTTTATTTTATCGGATAGATCAGATTTCAATATGATCAATAGCCAGTCAATAGTATTCCCCAATTTCACGAGGTGTATGTTGATATCACCTTCAGTAGATAAGATGTCGTCACCGAGGTATCTGAACTGGTTTACTTTTTGTTTAAAACTCGTGTACTCGTTTTATTGTCAGTCACGTAGGAGCCAATACCTCCTTTTGTATGCTCTAGGTTATGCAGTGGGGGGTTCTGCTTGGGCTGGTGTATTTGTGAGAAGCACTTGATCATCTATATAGTTTGCTTTTGTCATAGTTTCTGTCGGATATCGTCTGATTCTTGTCTTTTTCAATGTGAAACCATTTTTTTTATTAAATCTATGTATATTTGAAGTACATAGTCGGGCAGAGTATTAAAAATATGGTGCTAATGTATCTCCTTACAAAACTCCAGCGACAATGTCAAAGAAGTCGGCATCTCCATCAGATAATCGAACTGTTGCTTTCGTGTTTTTCAAAAGCATCATTATAGTGGTAATAGTTTCTTTGGGAAGACCATATGCAAAAAGTATTTGCACCATCTTTTCTCTGTGTGTGGAATCGAATGTCTCGGGATTCTTGCTCGTACTCCTCTGATGATTCAACAAATTATCAGAATCTGTGAACTTGTGGAGCAATTTCTTCGGAAGCTGTTCTGAATTTTCCAAAGAATTTTCTTGATTTCGGGGTTGATACGATTGAGAAACAGGGCATTATAAACCTTAACATATATAGCTGTAAGAGTTATGTTTCTGTAGTTCTTAATGATTCCGAGGTCACCTTTCTTGGGGAAAGGAAGGATGCAGAATTTCAACCATTCCTCTTTTGCATTGCATAATCGGAGAATTATGTCACCAAGTATTCTTGTCTTCCAAACTTCAAGAGGTATTTCCTCGAAACCTGCAGCTTTTTTGCTTATAAATTTTTCAAAACTGCGTCAGGTTCTTCCGCAGTAATTTGTCTTTGTTTGATGTAATGTTGGCCATTAATAATTTCTTAAAGGTTTGTCAGTGATTTCAGGAAGCTTTCCGAGCAGATTTTTGAAAGGTTCTTTCCACTTCTGAGGTCTTTCTTCTTGGTTGGCCGCTTTTAATTTTGCCCTTGAGGTGCTCTTTTTTCGCTCACTTCATTTATTGTCATGCTATTCGTGATTGTCCATTTTCAACTGAATTTCTCCAATAGAATTTCTAATTCTATCGATTTGGTTTTTAATGTAGTCTTACTGTTCTTTTTGGTTTGTCGAATTCTTTCTGGGCTTTCTTATGTTTTTGCTCATTGGTATTTGTTGGCTTTCATTCATTGAGTAAGGATGCTCTTTTTCTTAATAACTAGTGATTCCCATGGAACTGTACATTTGGGTCTTGGTTGGGTTGCTATGCACTCTGCTGCTGCTTCCATGTGGGTGGTGACAAAGTTTTCATATTCGTCATTCGGAGTTGCTCGTTCAGATGTTTCCTGAAGAGTATCAAATTTGTTTCTTACAGTTACCGTATATTTATTGCTTATATTTTGAATTGTAAGGGAGGACCAGTTATAACATGTGACCTGTGCGAAAGATATCAACTCCCTTAAATAGTACCCTACGAAGGTTGATACAACATCAAACAAAGAAGCCAAGCCAAACCAAGCTTCCAAATACCAACAATTGAAATTTATTAAACTTTCAGCCGGACATTTCAAGTAAAAATTAATCTGTGTATGTTACTAACCTCTCAGTCAAGAGTGGGGTATGACACAAGGACAATCTTTAAGTTGAGTACATCTGCTTTTACTTCGGAATTTTCTTTCTAAAGTGATTGCCATATCAAAGCTAAAAATCCAGTCTGTCCTACTATTTATCCATTGTTTGAGGGAGATTAGATAGATTCATAATTTTCTAAACAACTGCGTCCAGGATTTGATCTCGATTCTCCGATTCCATTTCGTTCGACGATTATCCCTAAGCAAAGTACGCCTCCCAAAATTTATATATTCATCCGTAACATTGGCAACATAACACACACACACACACACACATTCATATACACACACACACATATATATATACACTAAACTTAACCTGACTCAGGCACACACACACACATGTACATGGATAGATGTTTGAATAGAGTCCACGTCACTCGGAGACAGTCATTATCACGTTTATACAATCATTAGAATATAATTTATGTACTTTTGGTCTGATGATCTCATCTACGAAAAATTGACAGTTTCCAAGTGCCGTTGACTCTATTCAAACTTCGATCGACAAATACTCTATCACCGATATTGAGCACACTTAATTTGTAAATGCAGGAAATAATATAGATATATATTCATGTGAGATCATATTAATGTTTCACACACACACACACACACACACACACACACACACACACACACACACACACACACACACACACACACATATATATATATATATATATAAGCATCAAGAAATACGCTATTCATATAGCGAAATGTCAATCTGATTTTCCATCGTGTCCTCCTAGTTTCTCATATAGTCCGATTTCATTGCGAATTTTGACCTATATATATATATATATAGAGAGAGAGAGAGAGAGTCTCCTCTCAAATGTATACCCTGTATACTCACAATGTAGAAAATTGCATTGAGTTACGTTGAACAGATATATCCTTTCCACTTGGAGCAATACGATCTTGTCACTTCCGTGTGGATCAATGGTGGATGAAGCAAACTCAAAACTATAAAAATGGAAAATGAAAATATTTTTTGTAACTCCCTTACTGAGCAAAACTAAGTCTGGCGCAAGGTAATATCAGAAGAGTTACGAGAGAAGATTTCACTCATTGCACATGACATGGACATAGTTCTTTATCGCTGGTGCCAAACAAATATTGAATCAGCTTATCTAAATATGATACAATACCAACAGGCGGGAAATGATATTCCAGGTGTATGTGTGTGGGGAAAGTCTGCTCGTTTTAAAATTTAATTTATTGTCGTGGGAGTGTTGAATATCATCATCGTCATCATCATCATCGTCAAGGTGTAATCAGCATGGATTACCTTGACTCACTCTTGCCATCGCTCTTGGCAAGTCCTCTAGATGGTATCCAGTGTCCACACAGAGTTAATGTATTTAGGTTTTTGCTGCTCGGCCAACACTGATGTGTCAATCTGTGGGAGTCCATCGGAGAACTTCATTCCTGAGTATGTTCATACTTAAAAAATCTTAAATAAGCAGACCAGTTCATAAACCTCGGTAGCCACACCTCATCCACTGAAAAAGGTGTCAACATGCACATAGGTAAACGCATGGACTGCTATTGACAAGTTAACGACCATATAGAAATTTGATCTCTCTACAGTATTCGTGTCAGTACTACTGCATGGTAACACCACCTGGACAAACGAAATGCTGGAAGAAAATACTAAATAGGAACGACACATGCAGGTTACGTGCGGTTCTGAACAAATCCTGGAAGCAGTACCCCCAAAACTGAATGACTGCATAACTTCCATATCCCAAACCATCTTAGTATGAGGCATAGGACATGCTGAGCACAGCTGGAAAAAATGTTAATAAATGATTTTAATTTTACCGAATTCGATTTTATTTTCCTCATTACCCTTTAGTTATAATGCTGACATTTGTATGAAAATTTGTTTGATTTTTATTTTGTACTTTCACGTTTTTATTTAATTTTTTATTTGATTTTTTTTTTACTTTGTTTTACAAATTTATCAATTGCATATTAATATCAAATTTGTTATTCTTTTTTAGCAGACAAATTGGCTTTAAAGGATCGTCTAGGGTTAGTTTATGCCGAGAGGTTTGGGATTCACGGTCATATTTACATCCTTTTGTGAGCTTATTTCTTAAGATTTTTATTCACGATCTTAATAAATACAAATAATTTTTAAATAGCTTAATTTGAACCATCGATGGGGCCTGATCAGGTACTGTAACTCTGGACCCGAGTAAATAAAATGAAAGAATACTTCACATTACCCAAAGCTTCAGAACTAAAGCGGGTAGATTCTGCATAGCGTAGTGGCTAAAGTGCAGGACTGTGACATTCTAGAAAACAAGTTCGAACTTGAGTCACGTTATTACTTTTACTCTCGGAATAATACCCGTGCGAAAAGTATGTAAACCTATAAAATCAAGGACCAAGTCAGAGAAATTTTATTATCAAGAAAAAAGATTCCAAAAGAATAAGTAAAGTAATATTGGCGACCGTAGTCGAGGGTGACCCGAAGGTTCCCTTTTCAATAGCTACTACACCGAGGTGTAGGGGAAGGCACTACTTCATTCTCTAGATTGTTCCACTTTACCTGTGATCCTTACCTTATAATGTTGAGTGTTAAGCAAGGCGGCATCAAGTACCATTTTTTAAGTCTTTAGTATAACTTGACCTCGGATTGAACTCCGGTCTTCCGGACCACTTGCGAACACTCAACTCATTAGGCCAATGCCCCGGTGTGGAAAAAATAAGAAGTACATTAAAAATGTGTAGGTTGGCGAAATGAATTTTTGGAATGAAGTGTAGATCAAGAATATGTTATTTTGGTGTAAAAGAATTTGTGAAAACGTATTATTCGATGAGAAAAGGAAGAAGGTATGTTGTTTTTAATTTTTACAGATTGTTGTGTTTGCGAAATAGACTAAATTAACTGTAGATTTGGCCCGAGAAGCCAGCAGATGTCAATCATCAAAGGCAGTTGAGATCAGGAAACCCGTGATTTGAAATAACATATTTTTAAAAATTCGAATACGGAAAATTTTCTTTAAAAGCACTTCTGATGCTTCTAATGCAATATCACGCCATTATAAAATTAGTTGTCATTCCAAATTAGGGAAGACCGGCCCTTTTGGGTGATGGTGAGAGGGAATAAGACGCCAAAACAGAGAGGTGGGATCGAAGGGGTGGAATTAATTATTAAAATCCAAACTAGGAGAATATTAATATTGTCAATAATTTCGACACCCCACCCGTCTGATGAGAGGTATACATAAAATGAGAGGTTTCATTCCCCGCCAGAGAGTCCAGCGGGAGAACAGCAGAAAACAGCCACTAGACTTCACATCACTCTGAGGTCTGGCCTCGCACCAGACTGCCCGTAGTGGAGTTTGAGAGAAAAGCTATATTAAATTTTGTTTGGACGTGGTGTGGTCTTACCGATAGACAGTCTTATATAGAAGCGAAGAAGGATTGAGATAATACGTTACTTCCAGATGACCACGTGCCAGACTCGTAAAAGTATAAAAGCGAAGGGAAGCCTGAGATGATGCGATGCCTTTAGGTAGCCTAATGCCAGACCAGTGGAGATAGAGAAGTAAAGTGAAATCGAGACAATATGATACTTTAGAGAGAGCGGGAGAGAGAGAGAGAGAGAGAGAGAGAGAGAGAGAGAGAGAGAGAGAGAGAGAGAGAGAAGCGAACCGGCTCTTTCCACGAGACTCTGATTTGGTTTCTTTGTTTAATGGCATATCAACTCTTTTTAGGTTATTTAATGCCAAAGCCATTCTCCTAGAAGAACACGATACTCTGAGTTTTGAATTTGTACCAGACTGCCCCGGGTATTGAAAGCAAAGGAAGCCCAATGTAATTCAACACTCGTGAAATTTATACAAAGGATTGAGAAAGGAAAACATAACCACCATTTAAGATTTTCTTATAAAGAGAGAATTGAAAAGCCTAAAAGTTATACAATGAATAGAGAGGCCTTGGGCCTGACTTGGAATACTGGTAAATTGACTGACAGTTTATTTGTAAATTAGGCTGGGTAAAGCTTCCCACCTCTGGGATAGATGAATACATGTACCATCTTTAAATATATTTTTTATTAAATATTATTATTGTTACAAGCCGTCTTTTGTTCTCTGTTGACGTCGACTTTTTTTTCAGCTTTTTTAATTGTGCGGTCTCACCCGTCTACTTATCGACTGGTGACTCTAATTAGTGATTGATCTGCTGTCTAGATCAAAAACAGAACGTGGACAGATAGTGGATTAGTCGTGTCATCCGAAAAAATAAACGACCAGCGGAACGGTCAGTGGATTGGAAGTGAAATCACCCCAGTGTTTTGTGAGGGTGGGTGCATTGCCACAGAATAAACTCTTTATCCCTCCAGCTATTGGTTAAATAGTATCCCTACTGTTCTTCTACAATGATAGTTTTGGTATTAGCTAACTCACAAAGGTTGATATGTCATTAAACAAAGAAGAAGAAAAAGAAGAACCGGAGCCTCACCATTAGATGCCGTTTACTTAGGACACAGACAAACTTGAATTCATCGCGAATTGGTTGCGTAAACAATCCGAATGCTTTCATCTACTTTTGTCCTGTTTACATTCAGCCAAAACAAACATCACTGACTTTATGAAACAAACATATCTCTTTCTTATTTGAGAGTCAAGCTTGAAAACTAAAGGAAGGGAAGTTTAAACTCTCCTTTATGTTTAAAAAGAGACGTGTAGAGTTGAAGTTTCAGCCTGGTGCAATTACGTCCCAGTTAACATGAACTTCTTGAATAACTACAAAGCAAAAATTCGGTAAGGCCAATTTTCCGAACAACAACAACAACCCCCCTCCCCTGAGAAATGTGTTATTATTCTATCTTTTTCTTTTCTTTGATATTACCGCTCGGTCAAAAGCAAGAAAAGAGCAGGTAAAGAGGTAACCAAGCGTAACCCTCGTTTCTTCGTTTATCGGCAAGTAGTAATTTCCTTAATGGGTCATGTACGTCTATCTTTATTAATTCTTGAAAAAAGAAAAGAAAACAGAGTGTAAATGAGTGACGATAAAAATACTTTTAAACGTTTAATTCTCTTTATATAAAACACTTTGATGCAAAAGCTCTTCAAGAAAGCAGAAATTTAAAAGATCATATATATATTAAATACAGGAAGACCGGGGTTCAATCCCAGGTTGAGTCGTACCAAAGACTTTAAAAAATGGTACTTGATGCCGCCTTGCTTAACACTCAGCATTATAAAGTAATGATCAAGGATAAAGTGGAGCAATCTAGGGAATGGAGTTGCGCCGTTCTCTACACCTCGGTCTAGTAGCAATTGAAAAGGGAGCCTTCGGGTTACCCTAGACTAAGGTCGCCAACTTACTCAAATATGCAAGAAAAAGTCTAAATTCAAACATGTTAAACTTCGCTTAAAAATTGAGAATGCAAGAAACTGCGCAGTAACTGCGTTACTTATTTATTTCTTATTATTGTCAGTATTTAACAGAACTTCCATAGAGAAAACTTGTTAACGCTCATTTTATGGCTAATATAACTTTAAGACGATGAGTAGGAATCTGACATCGGTTTTGATAAATTGTATCCATTAAGATAATAAATGTCCCTATATTTGAGAATTCAGCTACTGCACTCCCAGTTATTTTCTCGTTTATACATTTGAATATTGAAATGATTTTTAGGTATTTGTTGATTAAACGGATTTCAGATTTAATTCTGGAATTCACTTTTTCATAAAATTTTAGAACTTTTTGAAAGACAAAAAATTTCAGAAATATTAAGGTTCAAGCGGAGATTACTTACAAGGAACATAGAAACGGACTTAAAAATAAACACAAGACACCTGATAATTTTCTATATATATCCATAACTTTTTTTAGGTCTTCAGGGAATCGTGTTGGGCCGTTCTCTTTCTTAAGGAAAGTACAGTTACTTGACGGTGTCCATGTCTTCTTTGAATAAGAGATTAAATTCGGTGCATAGTACTCGGAATGAATTCTAATCTGATTCCTACCGAATGAATTCACTGTATTTCCTTCTCCAAGACCCGTTGTCTTATCAAAAGTAAAGTCTGCTCAACAATTGCCTTCTTCTAGGTTGGTTGTCTTACTGGGGATAAAAGAGCTCAGTCTACCCTACTATTTCAATATCCTAAATCTTACAAAGTGGGAGTCACCGTGGCTCAGTAGTTAACATGCTGAACTACGACATCATACAAAGTGAGGTCGCACTATAAGGTTCACTTTTTGATTCATACTTTTCAGACTCCCTTATTTCCCCAGCAAGTGATTAGATAGTAACGCTACTGCCCTTTTACAAGGATGGCTTCGGCTTTAAATAACCCACGAATATTGATATACCATTAAACAAAGAAACCAAACCAAGCCAAATGAAGCAAAGTATAAAGAGTTCAGTCTACCCAACTATTTACTCATATTTGGAGTAGAAGATGTGGATTCATGCCTGTTCCTTGGGTATTAACGTGAAGTGAAATAAAAAAAGTCTCAGTCCTGGAATTGAACCTGGTTTGCCAACTCCATGTCCTTTGTTGAAAACTGTCACGCCACATATACTTCCTGTCTGCAGTCGAATAAGATAAAAACAAAGCTGATTCAGGTAATCATATCGAATGATGCTGTAGGATTTCTTTTTTTGGGAGGATGTTGGATCAGCAGTAAAAGGGAGAAAAAATGTTGGTATGTGCCTAATTCCATGTCAAAATATTGAATATTATCGAATTTTAGACTTCTCTGATTCAGTTACAAGTCCAGTTTAAGTTTGTTTTTTTTTTTAACTCAAATTTGGTTTAATGCGTACAAATAGCAGTAGAATCTTAACTTGCTGGACGACAGAAGATGCAGAAGGCAGGAGTTGCCAGATTACAGATAAAAACTGTTCTTTATAAGACTACCAATAAGGCTACCAAGCAGCAAAGAGATTCAGCGACTGAAAAGAATTATCGCGTCACTACTATTATTAACGTATCAAGCGCAGGGATGGGTGGATTCATGCTTTTTCCAGGAACATTAAAATGTCATGTTTGTAACATTCCTATATTTATTTATTTCTTAGCTAACCTTGCTAATGACACTCTTCCCCAAATATTCCCGACTGAAATTTTGTACCATAAAACGACATTTAGAAAATTAAAATCTACTCTGGATTATGTGACATTTTATGCAAAATAGATTTCTGTCAAAATATTTCAACTCAAATAAAATGAAAACAAATTTTAAATAGCTTTCCGGTTTTAGGTTTTTGGTTTTGTTTTTCTTGCAATTTTTAAATCATTTAGGTTTGAGCTTTTAAAAGATTTTTCTGCTATCACCAAAATTCATAAAATTACGTTTTAAGGATTTTCTTTTCTACTTCTGTTATAATAAAACTTTTAATATTTATTTAATCTAATTGTAAAATCCCTTTGTAAAAAGTAGAGCTGTAAGTGTTTTTCGCCATTCGCCATTCTTGTCGGCGACACAGGATAACCGGATGTGTCGTTATTTGCAATGTGGTCGTTGGAATGATAAGAGGAAAGGGAGGGGAAAGACGAATTGTTCGTCCCTTTTTCTCTTCCGTCGAAGTCAAGAAAGATCGATTCTCTCTCTCTCTCTCTCTCTTCCTCATCTCATCCAATCGAGTCAGCAGCAAGTGGCAAGCGAAACGGCACTTGAACAGCAGGCCGCGAAAAATCAATACTGGCGATCGAGTTGAAGGCAGCGGAGGAATTTGTAGTTGGAAAGCAGCCTCAAGCAGGCAAAGCTTGGTAGAAAAATGACGTCGCCATATAAATTAGTTCCCGCCTCGTTCTTGTCGGATTGACTCGAATTGCACCAACCAGCAAATGGTTCACTTGCAGATTTGAATTAGGATATTCAAATATGAGTTGAACTGAGAGACGGAACATGGTAAAATCCTTTCGGATACAAATGCATATGTCTCAAGATTTATTCACCTTTACCTAGTCGGGCACAAGGCTCGATAATGGGTCATTCCGAAAAGATAGTGTAAAATTTAAAGGGCAACAGATCAAGAATTACAAAAATGGATAGACAGACAGACATACAGACAAATAGATATACATACAGACAGAAAGACAGAAAAACATGCATACAAGATTGACTGACAAAAAGACATTGAAAGAAAGTCAGATAGACATACAGACACATATACGGGAAAACAGTCGAGAAAAGAGACTAAATGGAAAGCACACACACACACACACACACACACTGTATATAAATATATATATATTGTTTAGCTTGATCTGATTCAAGGCAATTATTTTACACTCTCTTGAGGTATAGAATTCCTAATAGTGCCAATGGTGTTCAAGGTAAGCATTCTAATAATCGTTGTAGAGCAGACGGCCACAAATACATTTGTCTCTACTCAAAATAACCAATGTATTATGTCTTTTTAAAAATCAAGTGAGAATCACTTTACGGTTGCCAATATTTCAGAAAATGGCAACGAGTTAGAAGTTTCCTCTAGGCATAAACTCTAAAACTTATTGATGAAGTCTACAAATCACGAAATTTGTTCCCAGTTGTATTAGCGTCATTATAATTATAGCGGCATTTATTTGGTAAGACATTGTAACAACGAATTTTGAAATTCAAATATCTCACCGGCTTTTATTACATAAATTCTGATGAGAAGTTTCTGAAAAAAAAAACAAAAACAAATAAATGAATCAAGAGAATTACAGTCAATAATTTGTAT
Source organism: Sepioteuthis lessoniana (assembly GCA_963585895.1). Taxonomy (NCBI): domain Eukaryota; kingdom Metazoa; phylum Mollusca; class Cephalopoda; order Myopsida; family Loliginidae; genus Sepioteuthis; species Sepioteuthis lessoniana. The sequence goes on from OY757908.1 coordinate 134,801,210, forward strand.
CATGAGATAGAAGAAGAAGGCATGAACACAAATATTTAGTCTACAATGAGCTCTATAGAGTAGCGTATGCATTAACTTGGAACGTATATATATATTCTTCACGCTTCGTACAGGTTTTTTCTTTTTTTAATGAATTTTATTTTGACAAACATCACACGGGTTCAACCTAGAGTCCCGATTTGGCTTGGCCAGAAGAATACGATGTGGAAACTTTATTCTCAAAAGATCCAGACTTTGGAGATTGTTTGGAAAGAAGTACGGATGCTAAAACAAAAGTGTGTGACCCATAAGGTGTAATTTGTAAAAGACGAATCTGTTTGATTTGTCGCCATTTTGAACAACTGGTTCATTCGCCTACTATTGCCCTCGGTAGCTTTTATTTTCTTACACACACACACACACATACACACACACACACACACACACACACACACACACACACACACATATATATATATATATATATATATATATATATATACGAAGTCATTCAATAAATAAGGTTAATTTTGCCCAAGGAGATAGTAATAGGAAGCACTGTTTATAGTGGACCTTTTTTCAAGGAAATCAATAGTAATGGGTTCTTTTATGCCTCAGAAAACTGTCAGTATAACCTTCTTTACTGACAGCTGCACCCGAAACTTTTTCTTTAGATGATATTTAATGTGTTTCCATTTGATGGACTGAAATTTTGACTCAGGCTCGCCTTGGCAAACCCATGTTTAACTTATTTGTAAACATTTTTTGACTAAAACTCCGTGCATATCACAAATTCTTCCACAAATTTCGCACTTCTCAATCACTAAAAAATTGATTGCAGACCTCTCTTCAAGCCTTGAGCAATCTATTTGATTTGCCGCCATTTTGAATATCTTTAAAACAACTGGTTCATTCGCCTAATGGGTAGAGTGTTCACCGATGAGCCGGGAGACCGGGGTTCAATCCCAGGTCGAGTCATACCAAACACTAAAAAATGGTACTTGATGCTTCCTTGCTTAACACTCAGCATTATAAGGTATGTGTCAAGGGTAAAAGTGGGGTAATCCAAGGAAAGGAGTAATGTCCTCCCCTACACCTCTATGCAGTAGCTAACGAAAAAGGAGCCTTCGACTTTGGTCGCCAACTTTACTTTATTTACTTAAAACGATTTTTACTATAAACTGATTTCAAATTAACATTTATGTAAAAAAAATTTGAAAAAACTATTTTGCATTTTTCAAAAATACTCCTTTTTTATTGAATGATCCTCCAATATCTTTGCCCAGTATATATATATATATATATATATATATGAGGGTGATTCAATAAACAATGTGAATTTTACTTGAGGAGATGACAATAGGAAGCTCTTTTTACAGTTGCACCTTTTTCACTGTTGCATTTTCGGGAAAAACGCACATATGTTGTTCCATTTTTTAAAAAGCATATATATATATATATATATATATCCTGTGCAAAGATATACGTGGGTCATTCAATAAATATGAGAAATTTTTTTGGAAAAAGCTAGATTACTTTTTTTACACATACACACAGACACACACACACATACATACACACACACACATAGAAAATTCTTTTTCTATTTCTATCATTGCTGTAATATAATAATTTAAGGACTTGGTCCGATGATCGCATTTAGGAGAAACTGACTCTCACCAAGCGCCGTGTAATCTATGTCTACGTTATTCTAGCTTAGATATATAAGCTCTATCACCAATATTGAGAACACTTGATTCATAATTATTACAAACTATATCACTAATATATATATATATATATATATATATATATATATATATATATATTCTTTTTTAATGAAGAATCATACTTCGTTGGTTATTTAATGCCTAAGACGTCCTTGTAAAAGTGATACTATTTAACCAATAGTTGAGGGAATAAGAGAGTTTTTACTTTTCCCGAAAGTGAACAACTGGAGTTCGAACTCGCTTACTACGATGTTGCAGTCCAGTACTTTAGCCATTCGCTACATAGACTTCCCTATATATAATTCAATCTCTTATTTTGTGTTACAGAGAACCAATTACAAAATAAATATGAACCATTGCGCAATAGTTAACAAGCTGGTCTCGTTAATTGTCATTACTGTTCCTCAATGGATGTCCTTGTGTCAGACTACGTTAAGCTAAAAAAATACCTGTATAATATAGTTCTTTTGAAAAGAACATTTATTTTTTTATTTTATTTATTTTTCAAATAAAATCCCGGGCATCGTCGAGTAGTCCTTTGTGTAAGTATTAACTAACAAGCCGTGAGGCAGGTGTGAACGCACCGCTGTTGTTGTTGGAATATTCACAAGTCGTTAAAACTGCGATCCTCCAGTAGAAAAAAAAAAAGTGTGGGTGGGGAGTGAGGGAGGTAGAGGGGAGTCAAAATCGATCGGTGTCCGCTGTTCATTTTTCTGTTCTCTGCGTTCTATCATGGTTGGTCGTCGCCTCCTCCTTCTCTCCCTCTCCCCGATGATTTTCTCTCCCCCACCACCATCCCAGCTAGTACTTTAAACGTGGCTGGCTCTTCACGTATAGAACGAAAGCATTGCATTAAGGTAACAGGCCATAAATCATATTCATAGTGGGGCTGAGTGGGGGGGGGCACTGATTCGTGACTAACGGTTGGCCAAGGTAGACCGGTCTGGGTGGCTAAGTGGCTGGCAGGAGGGTGGCTGACAGAAGAGACTAATCGAAGTGGACACCTAAAACTTCTCCCCTACTCTTACAATACAACCTATCCACCCCCTTCCTTCTTTGGGTCTGCTTTCCTTCGTTTTGTCCGGTGGCTGAGATAGTAGTGAGTCTACTTCAGGCAACTAACAATCAGGAGTTTAAATACTTATTAGAAAGACATATTTTCATGGTAGTTCCATCGTCATTCCTTTGAGAAGACGGCCAGTTCACAGCCTGTATATTCATGCATATATTTATGTAACCACTCCCCCACCAACAAGAAGTGACTAGTTGGAGGGAGAATAGTTGAATTCATATCTTTCCCAAGGGTTTATAACGCTATGGGAAATGCAGCCTCATTCAGGATTTGAATAGGGGTCACTGTGACCATTTCTACTGACAATGACTGCTACACCAGAAGTGTCTGTATATTCATCTAATTGTAAAAAATGCGATAACCACGAGGATAAAAATTGGTTTCTCTTCCGAAAGAAGATGATGTTGGATTTTACTGCAGGTATTAGTTGTCAATATTAGAATCTAGACAGAGGCTGTGTTGTCTATTGGTTATGAAGGCTTGCAGAGTACACATTCATACGACACAGTCTTCCTCTCATCTTACCAGGCAATTTTTTCCGGTACACAGGAATTCTACATTATTCGCACGTGGAATAAATATTTATCTAGCTTTCTCTCCTCTTCTTTCTTTCATTCAGTTGATTTTTTTTTTTTACTTTTTTGTTACAAAAACCTTTATCTTCTTGCTGTTATTTAACACATACTACACCCTGATTTTTGGCAGAGTAAACAGATACTACACTCTGATATTTGACGAATCATTTTTATAGGATTATAAACTTTTATTCCTGATCTACCGGACAGAATTGATAAAATAAGCAGTGAGTAAAATCGCACGGGCGCACATCCTCTCATATAGATAATTAGAGAGAGAGAGAGAGAGAGAGAGAGAGAGAGAGAGATGTCGAATACTAGCTCATTAGAGAATTGACAACGTGAAACTTAGAGTTGTGAGGTTTGACTCGGTTTTATTATAATCCTATTCCATATTTGAAAATATTGTGATGATGTTCTGTAATGATTTTACTAATTAACAACACCTTTAGCGTGAAATTTTAACCATGATTTTGATTATATATATATATATATATATATATATATATATATATATATATATATATATATATATATACAAGGTGATCGATATCTTTGAAAATCATGTTTACATCGTTTTTAAATTTTAGAATATTTAAAGAAGAATAGGTTTTATAAAAAAAATTAACAAAATACGCCTTAGACTCTCAGTGAATGAATAATTAATCATCATCATCACCATCATCATCAAAGCGTGCCAACTGGACGAATTCGTTTTGATTCTGTCTTGCCATCCGTCGTTATCGGCCATCACTATTAGAAAGTTGTCTAGACGGCACCCAGTGTCACCACAGAGCTGATGAATATAAATTTCTAGAATCAATAATTTAACTTAATATCAACAATATCCAACAAAACTCTAAATTTCCCTCAGTTTTTTTGTAGATTTTCATCTTCTTTATGAAATCAAATGCATTTTGCAAAATACTTCAGTCCCATAATGATTGTTACATTTTATGAAACAGATGATGCATGATTTGACATTTAATGTATGAAATTAACATGCAAATGTTCTAATTATTATGTGACAAAGATAGTAATGAATTCTCTAACCTCTGTCCCATAATAGTTGTTACATTTAATGTATGAAATTTAAGAGTGATTTTGTGATATAGCTTCGTCTGATACAAAGCCACAGTGACCAGGAAGATAAGATTGTGTTACGCAAGTCTTGTAAGAGTAAGGGGTCTGCCTATTTTGAAAATCCCCATTAGAAATTCGAAAACTAAGAAACCAAGTTACTGTAAGTGAAACTTACTTAGTGGGTTTGTTATGTTTCGATACCAGTGGTTGGGTTTCCCACCCAGTCAAATGCTATAATTTCGAATGCTGATTTTCGAGGCAGACTTCATAGAAGATTGATACATTACAATATTCTCCCCACCCCCACCGCAATTTTATCCCGCTTATCTATAAAATTGATGGAAAATGTCACTAACTCTGCAGAAATGTTTGCGACAAACAGACAGAAGAGAGAGAAAACGTCATGAATATATTAAGGAAAATGGCAGATAGAAAGAGGCGGTAAATGGTGGAAGAGGACGAATCCTGTTCTTTGAGAATGGCCACCAACGCCTCAGTGCATCTCAGCTAGTCATGTGACTGGATGATAGAAAATCGGCAGACGGCAATGCAAGGGTGGGTGATGGGTTGAGATGTAGAGGTGGAGGCGGAGATATAAGGGTCACCGGGGAAGCGGTTCGTGAAGATGAGGCATGGAGTTGGGGAGTGGAAGGGTCGAAAGAACCGTGAGAAACCAGAAAGACAATCGATAACTTATTTCCAAGATGTAGGGCTGCGGAATGGAAAGGAAAAATGCTGCCATCCCAACCTCCAATCCCCGGTTCTCATCTGCGGTTGGTGGCGTTTGTTGTCAATTTGCTGGAAACAAGAAGAACAATATTTTGACGAAAAGAGAATGAAATAAAGATTCATCGATTAAAAATATATTATTCTTTGTTAACAGTGGCAACAAGAAAAGATGCAAGTTTGTTGACGCGATGGCGTGTGAGAAATTTGGTTGACATTTCGAAATAGATGAATAAATTTGGATAAAAGCTAAGACTCAGAGGCGCATTTTTGAATAACAAGAGCAGAAATTCATGGAATTGGTAACATTTTGAAAATGGAATTTTGGATATTGTGAGCACACATACATACACTCTCACAGTCTCATTGGGTGCCCAATTCATGCGGCCTTGCGCTACATCTAAGCAAAAAACTTAGTAAATTACCACATACACTCTCACAGACATACATACAATCATGAAAAAAGATTAACGCGAAAAGCGTTTTTAGTTAGTAAATCTTTACAGTGTTCTATAAATAAAGATGCAAGATAATATCGCGATGTTTTCATTTCTAAAATATTATTATTAGCTTAATGATAAAAACATGGTAAAAACTCACAACATGTGTTTGACTCAAGCTTTCATGAGGATCAGTAGAGTGGAACTCAGAGTTGTGAGTTTTTATCCTGTTTTTATCATCATCCACCTTTATACTTATATATATATATATATATAGTGACAAACAGACAGACGGATTGAAAGACCAAAATATACACTCATATACACACATATGTATACAAATATATGTGCATAAACAAAGATATATATATATATATATATATATATATATATATATAAAAGAATAAAACTGAATCTATACACACATAGACACAACTAGACACAACTCATATGAATGCATATGAGTGTAGAAAAAAACATTTTAAATTGATTTTTTATCAAATATTTTCTACTTTACGTCATTTTATTCTTTTTTTTAATTGGTTTTACATTTCATCTTGTTTTCTTTTGTTTGATTCTTTTGTTTAACGGCATCTCAACTCCTTATGGGTTATTTAATGCCGAAATTTGATTCACTACAAAATTCTGGAAAACAATCATAATTATATTTTCAATGTTACATTGCTTTTTTCAATTGTAATTTTTTATTCATTTATTATCATTTCTTTGCACACGGTTGTATGTTTTCACGAATTCCAATCAAATGCTGATAATTTTCATACAAATCTATTTGAACCATTGCTGGGACCCTAACAGGTACTACCACTCAGGGTCAGAGTGGATCTGGGAGTAATGGTAATGAAAGGGTGAGTTCACACTCCTCAGAGATCAAAAACTAGAGTCTTATCATCAGATGTAGTTTAGTCCCATATCCAGGCCACCTTTTTTTTGGGAGGTCTTACCCTCCCCAGGGGATACTGTCAGCGTATACACTACCTCGTCGTTATTTTTCTTTATTTCTGAATAACGAGTTTTGATAAAAAGTAATTGAAATAAGATGAAGGAAATACATGGTAAAATGAATCATATTCGACGATTCTTCAAAGAAATCAAAAATCTCTTGCACCTTTATGAAAGAAAAGAAATAAAGAAATATGGTGTAGTTAGCAGAGAAGGAAATTTAGCCATACGGCTTATTTTTATGATGACTGTCTGATTAGATTATTAATGGCGTTATTGCAGGAATACGGTCTTTTTTTCTAGATAAAGGGTATGAGTCCAAATCTTGTCGAATACTTATACTAAACGCTAACAGAATAAAGTAATAGAGATAAATTGACACAAAGATTAGTCAAAAATTGATAATAACCGCCATGTTTTATTGAGGAAATTCAAAGACTATGACTACTTCGTATTGCTGATGGCCTTTTTTTTCCGTTTGAAGAGAGCAAAGAGCGTCTTTTTACCTCAGGAATTTTTCAAATCTGAATTTAGGCCAAGTGAAGATTAATATTTCTAAATTTTTCATTTATTCAGTAATGTCTGTCAGTAAAAAAATTAAAAAGCATAAAACAAAATTACTGAAGAGATGTAAAGTTTTTGAAGAGCGAATACATAGCTTTTCTTTCTTTACTCATTTCCATATGCGATTTAAGGCAATCCCATTGGAGGATTGGGACAAACATTTATTCCAGTTTTGTAATTATTTGTATTTAAATTCAACTCTTTCTTTCTTTCTTTCTTTCTTTCTTTCTTCATATTTATATGTTAATATTTCCTCTTTCTTTCTTTCTTTTTGCCGATTTTCAAATAAATTTTCAACCATTAAAGTAATTTTATTAAAGGAAAAATATACAAATTGTTCAATTAAAAGTTCAATTCATCACATTTCTGAAATCATGTGCTCCTGTTTCTTTCGAAGAAAAGAAAAATCACCAGGAAACGAATTTTAAGTCAATGACAATAAAATACAAAAATTTATCATTTGATCAATTTACTGCATCTGATCATGTTTCTGCATCTGATCAAGTTTCTAAAATCTATAAAAAAAATAACAAAAAAAAACAAAAAACGAAAAATATTCATGGTGTCTTTTATTGAGAATAAATCAGTTGCAAATATTTATGAAAATTAGACTGGCACAAAGTCACGATATTGGGGCATTGAGTAAGAATTAATCTCATCAAATCAGTAAACTTCATAACCATGTCACGATGATGGATTTGGGACAGATCAAAGAAGGCCGGGATTGTTAAATTCTGTTAAAGATGTTGTTCATAGATAAATTGAAAGAAACGTTGCCCTTCAACAACCAAAAAAAAAACAAAAAAAACAAAACAATTCTCATTTTGTTGAAATGCAAAACTACAATAAATAAATAAATGAATAAAACAGATAATAAAAAAATTACTGATCTGATAGAAAATCGATCATTATTAAAAAGAAAGAATTTGAAAAATCTCATAATACATATGTATAAGCCTTCTCTCTCTCTCTCTCTCTCTCTCTCTCTCTCTCTCTCTCTCTCTCAGAATAGGAGCTGTTATTATTTATATTGTTTACATGTCTCAGACGATTATCCTCATCTTGGTTGTTACGTTCTCACTTTGTCTACTATTTCATGTGTATTTTGTTCTATGATTTAATTTTCTTTTTAAACCTGTCACACGATCGGCAAGGCTTAGAATATGCTGCCAATATGCCCTGCTGAGGGGCAAGATAAAAAAGGGGTGTACTGGGTATAACACTAAACTGCATCTGGCGGTGAGGCTTCAGTTCTGGAAATCTGTGAAGTGTGAAGTAACTTCTTCACAGCTATTACTTCCAGGTTCACTTTGATCTGAAGTTGGGTTATCTGTTAAGGTCCTAGCTATGGATTAAATTGATCTCTTTAAAATTATTTTTATTCGATATGACCATGTGCAAAAAAAAAAAGACTTTAAAGAAACAACACAAAAATGTAAATATAGATATACAATGAAAGGGATTCCCAAACCCATTGACATAAAATAACCCTAAACGGGTTGACATGCCGTCAAAATCAATCATTTTTACATCCTTAAACTTCTCCCTGTTGTTAGTAAATATTTACTATGAAATATACACGTTATATTGTTAAATGTACCAAGTTGTGTTTCTTGTTCGTACATCGGGGGTTACAAGAGGTTGGCCCGCTGTCAAAAGTAGTTGCATATTTCTAATTGCTGCCAATGGTTGCTGTTTGATTTTTTTACTATCTAGAAAGATCGACGCTGCACAATCTTCTAATACTTATTTGTTTTGGTGCCCAACTAAGTTAAATTTGAATATCTGTACTCTTAAAAACATCAGAAGATATGTTTGTACGCGTGCATGAGTATATGTTTCTGGGGACAATATAACGATAGAGAAAGATATGGAATTGTAGAGGTGTGTTGTATGTAAATGTTTTCTCGTAAATTGTTTCTCACTTCTAGATCCACCGTCTGTGGTTTGTCCCTCCACCAAATCGGAAATCTGCCGCACTTCCCTCTGACAAGAAAAAAAAAACTTAGAATAAATTAAAATGGAACATCCAAGAAACTATTTTAATCATTTTTAACGAATGAAAAAAAAAAGAAGATTTTTAGATAGATAGATAGATAGATAGATTGATAGAGAGAGAGAGAGAGAGAGAGAGAGAGAGAGAGAGAGAGAGAGAGAGAGATATCAGGTGAGCTGTCCAAAATAACATGCTTAAAATGTTGTCATCAATTTACTCACTTGTCATCCAATCTGAAAATATCTATCAGTGTCACAATTAGACTTCTATAAAATCATTTGATGCTTCGAAAAGACAAAATTCAGACTGATTTAAATGGAAAGAATAAAATCATATTTTTTGAGCTGAAGAACGTTGTTTATCACACATCTTCTAGTCAGACCAGCACCCTCAATGTTTTGTTTTGATCAGTGTTTCGGATAAGACACTCTTAACAGCTATCTACAGATATGCAACAATAAGTCCATGAGATAATGATAAAAAAAGTGAAAATTTATTTTACACATCAAATATCTATTTTTTAGAATAACTTAATTCACTGTTAATGCACTTTATTCAGTATTGAATATTAATCATATACGTATGCGCAAGAAGAATGATGAAAACGCATACCAAATATTTTCAACATAATCTCCTCTTTGTGAATGCATTTATTTTATGTCTAAATTTCTAAAATGAGGAATTATTATATACATATGTACGCGTATTAAGTATTGTCCTATTGGTTATTATAGTCATAAAGTTTCGGTCGTTGTACTCTCCGACCTTCTAAAGTTGTTCACAGTAATCACTAACTCCCCGTGAATTTAGAGCCAAATACTTATTCAACCACTAAAGAATTCTTTAAACATGGACGGCGTGTTAAATAATAAATTGGCGAATTCTATTATTGGCATGTAGCGTAGATAGTTAAAAACGGCGGCAAAAACAGTTTGGACAGTAAGTGTAAGTGAAATTTTTAGGTTATTTGGAAGCTTTTTATTAGTTGTGAAAGTCACGTAATCAAGTGATGCTAGAAAGTTGAGAAATATATATAGCTTAATTTCAGTCAGAATAAGAATCGACAAAGCGGGTGAATTTAATTCCAACTATGCTCTGATCTCTGACTCCCGACAATGAGTGAAGTCGGTAATAATGTTTATGAAGTTATCGTCAATCAATAAATATGTGAATATAGAAATGTGGTCTGCGTTATTATTCATCTCAGTAAAAAAGAATCTAAAATAACGAAAAAAGAGACAACGAACGAGACAACACAAGATGGTGACAAGAAGCAACACAGCGGCGACACGGAAGAACGCAGAGAGGAGAGTTAGATGATAGTGTAAGAAATAGAAGAAGGAACGTAACAAGCAGACTGAAGACAATTTAATCCCGTAAAATTAAATAAATGGTTCTGTTGAAAATTCCTAGAAGGATACTGACTTCAATAAACACCAAAAGAAGGCTGGGGTAAAAAACCGAAAATTTGTTATTATAATAATTAAAATTAGGACAAGAGACCAAGTATATCAGTGAATGATAATAGCATTTTGTTCAACGATTAATATTAATCTCATAGATTGAACATTCTGCAATTAAAACTAACTACGCGTTAGGTTACGAATTTATTGATCCTTCATTGTTTGTTTGACAGAAAATTTTATACCGAATTAATCAGGTGATTGATAAAATATTCATCGCCTAAATGTTGTGCTTGGTTCTAATGTTCATGCAATCCTTTTTGAAATACTGAATTCATTTTGTCGATAAAATTTCTATTAGGATTTTTAATTTCGAGTTTTCGAAATAATTTTTGGTATCTCCCCTTATCCTTGAATCAAGAACGAAGAAATTACCAAATACGAATTTGCCCTTACCCTTTTTCATTTGTTCTATCGTGAATTCATTCTCCCTTTTGCGTAAAAAAGCCCCCCAAAACAAACTTTTCAGCAAAGTCATTTGACATTAGTTAGGTAACATAGTTCCTCTTTTAAAAAAAAACATATCTTTTTCTTTTTCTTTCACAATACCAATAAAAATGTTGCTATTACTGGTTTGATAGGTTGTGTTTAACGGCATATCAATCCTTGTCGTTTATTTAATACCAAATCCTGTCTAAACATATATGTCAAATATATATGATTTGTCTACAAAGAGTTTGTAGGTAACAATTTTTATAGGAGCCAAAGCTCATTTATTTACACACAGTTAAATGTTTTCAAGTATTGCCGTCAAACAATAAAAGCTTTATTTGCAGTCATTTCAATGGTTTCAAGTATTATTTAACAATAGTAATTCTATTCAACATTATTTATTTGTTTGAACTCTGGTAAATGGTTCCAAGTTTTGCTATGTAACATTAATAATTCTCTTCAAGATTATTCATTCATTTACAGGGTTCCAAGTATTGTTTTGTACAGGGTGCGGGAGCAAAATATGGAATAATTTTTAATTTTTTTTTTTAGTCTGATTAGTCAAATTAAAAAAAAAACGCGATAAATCTAAATTTTCATGATTTTCAATAGCTCTATTATTCAAGCTCTTTTTTTAAAATTAAAATTCAGCCCAATAAGAGTGAGCAAAAAAAAAGAAACGACAAAGAATCTATGATTTGCTTAACGCAGAAACCAAGACAAAGTTTCTTTTTCTACCGTACACAAAACAAAGAAGAATCTTTTACAGAAAAATACGTTTTTAAGGAAAAGGGGGACTGGAGGATTGAACCAAAAATGAAAAGAAGGCTTTTTAACTGCTCTCGCAATGGTGATTAGGAAGGATCCCACAACGTCAATAAGAAAGCATGCTAATGAATTAAAAGTCTGCTAGAAAATTGTGAGGACAGCAATTAAACGAGATTTAAGCCCAAACCTTTACCCTCTTGATTACGCTATATGGGGTGTTTTATACAACAAAACAAATGTAACTTCCCATCTAAATATTGATTCGCTTAAGGCTACTATTGAGGAAGAATGGAATCAAATGTCTGAAGAATTCATTTTGAAGGCATGCAAATCGTTTCAAAGGCGTTTTCATGCGATAATTGAAAAAAAAAAAAAAATGGTGTGCACATTGAGTAAATTTGTTGTTTTGATGTCTATCTTCTTATTTTGTTGTTTATTTCTAAAAATTAGAATTGATATATTTTATGATAGAGTCGTTTATTATTCTACCAGAATATTTCTAATTATGCTTCGGCATCCAGTAATACTAATAATTCAGTTTAAGTCATTTGTTTGCACAAGGTCCATAGTTTTCCCTTTCTTTCCAGAAATTTAGTATTGAGGCATATTAATCTATTTTCTAGCGAGAAATCAGTTAGATGTTCCCCATTTCTGTTTGACGAGTTGTGTAGGATGAATATGTTGTTTACGTTTTTACCTATTTGGGCTATTGTGTTAATATAGCGTTTATTCTTCGGCTGTAACAAATGAATGAATCAATACTTCGTTTAATTCTAATAATTTATTAATCAGCACGTGAAACAATGAATAATAATATACAGTCCTTCCTGTGTATAAAGTTGAGTTTAAGGGACTTACCGGCGCGCTGTAGAAGATATCTGATATCTTACGGTTGTCTTTCTGAGAGCCTTTAACGTGACTGCCTCACGGAACGCCTGGTGGAATCTCTGACTACTTTTTGGATTTTTCTCCTAGACTTCTGGGCTCATCACGTGATTAGTATATCCAGTCACAGAGATCCTCTCCCTCACTCACTCTATGCACAGGAATTACCATTTTACTGACCCAACAGGGCATTCATGTCTTCACCGATGATGAAAACTTTGTTTCGGGATGCTACGAGCAAGGGAGGATAGTTCATTATAGAAGGCAGTGAGGTTTGTTTCTCCACTAATAATAGTAGGGCTGTATCATGAGATGATTGTTGTGTTGGGGTTGCCATTAAACGTAGCTACCATCACCCTTGGTTGTATTTCTCGATGCTATTTAGTGATTTTAGGGCCCGTGGTCGTATAAGCATACCAACGGCACCTATCGTGGCTTTGTCAGAGTTTTTCCATGCCGATGCCGAGAGAAACACCCATCCATTGCCGGTGTCTTGGTATCTTATATTTTCACTATGGAGGTATCTGTGTTCTTGTATGCATATTATGTCAATGTTATGATCTATCGCCGAAGCTCTCTGCTCCGGTAGTTGGCCTATTCTATTTAAAATTCTAACGTTGAATGTCGCTATTTATATCGTGCTTTTACATTTTAGTGATTTTTGTTTTAGTTTGAGTTCTGTGGCTGATTTTTCGAACACTGGGGCCAGAGCTCCAACCTCAGCAGGACGCGCCCCTTTTTTTACCTGCGCGAAGAGCGATGCGGTTTGGACAAGTGGTTTGAATATGAGTCATGATAATATTTCGATGGCTGTGTTTTTTTTCTCATTCATAGAAGCCAGCCTAATAGATGAGCAGCAGTAATTGCCCGATTGAATTATTTGATCCTGGTCGTATTCACGAGGGATTCGTCCGACCAGCATCTGGTCAGGCTTGTTCACGGCAAAGATACGACTGAGTCTACGAAGGAATGCTGCCCGAACAACCACAACCGTACACTATGACTGGCCACTAGTTAACAACAGGGATATTAGAGATAAATATGTGTTAACACTAAGATACAAATTCGATGTACTATAGGAAATATCAGAAACACATACCCCGAATGACGAATTTGAGAACTTCGTCAATGCCCACTTAAAAGCAGCAGCAGAATGCATACCAACAAAACAAAGAGCTAAACCTAGAGTCCAATGGAAGACATTAGCGGTTAGAAAAAAGCGTGCAAACGTAAAAATTGTTTTCTTACGCAATAGGAGGAACTAACCCAAATCAATGCTTAGAAACTTAAGAAGGCACAAAATGAACTAACTAACGGATACCTAAAAGAATTAACAGAATACATAGAAAATCAGATCAATAAGATTAGAGACTCGGTTGAAGGAAGACACTCTAAGATAGCATGGCAGACAGTAAACGAAATGAGCAGAAGGAAGAGTACTGCGAATGCTAAACTGAAAGTTGCCAGCTAAGAAGAACGAATACACCTGAGGAAACCACGTTTCGAGAACTTATTCAGAAAACCTCAGAAGATTACGGACGTACCAATCACAAAAATTATTAGTAATCAACTAGACATTAAACTAGAAGAGTTTACACATGAAGAACTCGACTCCGTACTAAGAAAAATAAAAAATAGAAAAGCAGCAGAGTTTGAAGAAATACCCGCAGAAATATGCAAGACAAAGAAATTCGACGACATACTCCTCCGATACCGTAACGCCATATATTGCCAGAACACAATAGACAGAGGGACAAAAGGATACATCTTCCCTTTCCCCAAGAAGGATGACCGTGGTGTAGCCAAAAACTGCCGAGGTATAACCTTTACATCCATTGCAGCCAAGATCAACAATGCTCGACAACGCAACTGCATTGAACCTAAAATTGAGAAAATACTTAGAAAGGACCATAATGACTTTTGGAGAAATCGATCCATGACATCACAGATTTTGACTATCCGTCGAATACTAGAAGGTGTTCGTGCAAAAAACCTAGAGGCAACACTATTATTAGTCAACTTCACCTAAGCATTGGACTCCATACACAGAGGGAAGATGGAGCAAATACTTCTCGCCTACGGCCTTCCCAAAGAAACCGTCGGAGCCATAATGATGCTATATAAAAACACGAAAGTAAAAGTCCGTTCACCGGATGGAGACACAGACGACTTCGACATTGTAGCAGGTGTGCTACAAGGAGACCCATTAGCTCCATACCACTTTATCATTTGCCTAGACTACGTACTTAGAATGTCTATGGATTTAATGAAAGGAAACCGTTTCAAGCTGGCAAAAGAAAGAAGCAGAAGATGCCCTGTACAAACAATTACGGACGCGGACTACGCCGATGACATAGCGCTTCCAGAAAATACACCTGCCCAAGCTAAATCCCTGCAACATACCAGGAACCAGCAGCAGGTGGCATAGGTCTCCATATCAACATAGACAAAACAGAATACATGTGCTTTAATCAAAGAAGCGACATCTCCACTCTAAAGGAAAGTCCTCTGAAAGTAGTGGACAAGTTCACCTACTTCAGAAGCAGTGTCTCATCAACCGAGACAGACATTAACACGCGACAAGCAAAGGCATGGACAGCTATCGATAGTCTATCGGTCATATGGAAGTCAGACCTGATCGATAAAATAAAACGCAGTTTTTTTTCCTAGCAGCGGTTGTGTCCATATTGCTACATGGATGCTCCACATAGACGCTAACTAAACGTATGGAGGAAAACCTTTACGGCAATTGCACAAGAATGCTGCGAGGAATATTGAACAAGTCCTGAAGGCAACGCCCTACAAAGTAGTAGCTGTACGGACACCTACCACCCATCACGAAAGCTATCCTTATTAGACGAAGCAGACATGCGAGACACTGCTGAAGCAGTAAAGACAAACTCATAAGAGATGTACTCCTGTGGACCCCTTCACACGGACGAGCAAAGGTTGGACGACCAGCTAGAACCTATATACAGCAGCTTTCTGCCGATACGGGATGTAGCCTGGAGGACCTCCAGGGAGCGATGGACGATAGAGACAGGTGGCGAGAGAGGGCCAGGGAGATCCGTGCTGGCAGCGTGACATGATGATGAAGTTTGCACAAAGTTAAATGGTTTCAAGTATAGCAAATGATTTAATATTTCTATTTGACTCAAAGATGGGACACTAATAGGTACAACCGCTCAGGTCAGAGTGAACATGGGAATAATTGCAATGGAATAGTACTCCACTTTCCTCCAAAGCTCCAGGACTACAAATTCACCGTTAGATTTTTAATGTCATATTCAGTACATTCTTTGGGGAGAAGGCTTACTCCTCTGCAAAAATGCAGTTGGCGTATTCTACAGCCCAAGTTTACAGGGTTGCATTGTTTAAGAATTGATCGACCCTTTTCTGCTAAGAATCACTATAGTCTAACTTTGTATTTCTAAATAATTATTACGAATATTAGCGTTTTTTATATGTTGTTTAGATATCTATTTTCAGTTGAAACGTTCAATTGGGAGTGCTACTTATCTGAAGGTAGAAATTAGAGACAGAGAGCCCCCCCATATATATATATATATATATATATATATATACACTAAAGCCGAATATTTATATCTCTCTGTATATGTCTCTATCCTCTCTCTCTCTCTCTATATATATATATATATATATATATAAATTTTGACACTTTATATATATATATATATATATGGAGATTCAGAATTTATAACTTTTCAACCAACTATTCTGAACTAATAAACTTTAATCTCATTGTGTATATAGGAATATTAATGTGTGCGTTTGCAGGGGGGGGGTGGAGATAATCTTTAAGCTTAAATCAAGAAATTAGGTAAACAATTTTCCAGCTTGTAGGTTTCTGATCTTATTGAAAATAAGCAATGCAGAATAATAAAGTTCAAAGAATAAAACAATTTAATTTTGAAAGTGAAAGAGCTTCAGTATTTTGACAACGTCTCTTGGGAAGACAAAATATTCTACTTTCATATTTCCTTGTCTTCGATCATATATTATTAAAAGACAAAGATATATTTCATGAAACTCGCTTTTAATGGGACCTGTTCGCTCATTTTGAAATCAAAGTCATTGTCTAGGCAAGGAGAATTCGGGTTGTCGCACTATAAGCAAAAATATCACTTTTAAAAAAGGTTCATTTGGGATTCAAATCTCCTTTTTTTAAATAATAATTCTTTGTTCTCCTGACTGCAATTAATTCGGGAATAAACAATTTTAACAAGGAAAAGTGACTATACAAGGCTGAGAACAATTGACACTATAACAGCAACAACAACATTCACAAGATCAAGTACAAGATCAAGTACTACTACTCCGAATACAACGAGAAATAATAAAAATTATAATAACGACAATACTAATTACAACAACAACAACGAACAAATGATATATGCACAAACCAGAATCTGTCAGAGAAAATAAGATGCATAAAATTCTCTAGGATTTTGCGATACAAATAGATCACCCAATCCCGACCAGAAAACCAGACTTAATGTTAATAAAGAAGGAATAAAAAGAAGTTGTTATCTAACGGATTTTCCCGTTCCAGCGGGCCACTGAATAAAAATGAAAGAAATACCAGAGAACTTGCCAGAGAACTAAAAGAGCAGTGGAATATGAAGGTGAAGCTTGGTGCATTCCGAACTGTTTCCAAAGGCTTGGGGAAAAGACAGGGGGAACTGGAGATCAGAGGAAGAAGAATCGAGACCATTCAGACGACAGCAATGTCAAGATCGGCTAGAATACTGAGAAGAATCCTGGTGGTCTGAGTAGACTTGCTGTCACTTAGACTCCAAGGAAAGCCCACCAGTTAAAACTGGTGTGTAAAACTCGCAGTTACAAATATAAGAACAACAATTATGATTATAACATCTTATTTCTTTTTCTTTTTCTATTTTTTCCTTTTTCCAATCAATTTGACAAAATGTTTTGACAGATTTCTTAATCTTTTTGATGCTTTTTATCAAAAACGCTTTTAGCCGATTGATTCTTCTAGGAATGTTAAATTAAATTGCAGGAATTTGATAGAAAAAATAGTAGAGAAAGAGAGAGAGAGAGAGAGAGAGAGAGAGAGAGAGAGAGAGACGCTTTAAACAACTTTACAGTATTTCATACAACCAATATTTCTGTTATTGGACTCAGTTTGTAATTTATTTTTATCTACTAACATTTTTTTTCCATATTTTCTGATTCTTCAAGTGATTTTCTTTGCTTGAAATATAAACATCCTTTTTTTCGTTTGTCCGAATTTTAATTTCAAAATTTCTTAATAATAGAAAACAACAAGCAGAGTCGAAAATTGGTTGAAAATGTTCAATATTTGTTTTATGACCATAAAGTGGGAAAATCCTTTCCGTAAAATTTGTAATTTTTTCAATCCATTCCAAAATGCTAATAATTTATATTTTACCTTAAGGAATCTTTGGGGTGTCCTCGTGGTGTAATGGTTAAAGCGATGAACTGCGGAAGCATAGTACGCGAGTTCGTACTCCAGTCGCGCTATTATGTTCACTTTCGGGCAAATACCCTTGGGAAAGAGTATGAACCCCCTTATTCTCCCTCCAGCGATGGGTAAATACTAGGTTCTTCAGCCTTGTTGAGGCAACTAGTCTAGGAGAAGGAAAACTCTGAATTCAAACCTGTTAAACTCCGCTTAAAAATTGACCTTGTGTCATATCCTGCCCGAGGGGAGGGGTTGGTAAATAGTACCTTAATGAATCTTATTAAAGTCAAATGTTGATAATTAATACATATCAATTATAAAATTAACACCTTTTTATATCCCTCCTTCATTTTATATTGAATTAGAAATGTTTTCTAACGAATCAGAAAAAAAAAAAAAAATTTCAAACGTGTATTTTAAACAGTAATTTGTTTTCAGTAAGGATGCATATATATATATATATATATATATATATATATATATATATATATATATATATATATATATATATATATGTGTGTGTGTTTGTGTGTGTGTGAGCGTGTTTGTTTATTTCTATTTATCTATATCTCAATATGGTGAGAGTCTTCTACACTAACATCAATGTATCATTTAAATGTCCATCTTAAAACAACACTTATTTCAACACTTTTGAGAAAATTTGTCAAATTGATCCAGTAATTACTCCAAAATCTCTGATTCTATCCAAATGTAAGAATTAGTCTTAGTAAATAGCAAAAGTTTTAATCGACCCTCGGTTTTTATTTAATTCTATTTTCCAATTTTCAGTATTTGATCTTTTTTAACATTTTGTTAAATATTTTTGTTTGCATCTAAAATGATTTTGAGACGAAAAAAATTTGTAGAAAGAAAGAAAGATAGATAGATAGATAGATAGATAGATAGATAGATTACAAAGTGATATAAGCAGATCATCCATTGTGAGTAGTATAAATTCCCAAAATACGGCGAAGAGCCCATTTGATTTTTATTGCAGTGATTAAGAATTAATAGGATTTAAATAAAAGACAATTCAAAACACTTTTAATCAGATATAAATTGTTTACATCTGAATTATAAAATCGAATGGAAATGTTCATCTAAATACTCACACACACACACACACACATACACTTTATCCATCTATCTATGTGTGTGTGTGTGTGTGTGTGTGTGTGTGTGTGTGTGTGTGTGAGAGAGAGAGAGAGAGAGAGAGAGAGAGAGAGAGAGAGAGAGAGAGAGAGAGAGGCTGACCACTGCGTACAGAATTGTTGTTATTTTTGCAAATTCCGTAGTAGAAACAAAAAAGAAAATGAATTCTTTCTTGTCATTGACATTTTGCAGTTGACATGTTTCTCGCATCAAAGACTGAACCCATTCAGATGGCAGAGGAATTATGTGTGTGTGTGTGTGTGTGTGTGTGTGTGTGTGTGTGTGTGTGTGTGTGTGTGAGTTCTTTTTTTAAAAGGTTTAAAAAAAATACAAGAAAATGAATTCTGATTTTATAGATTTTATGTATAAATTCATTTTTGTATTTATGCTAAATAACTTGAAAGTAATTAGTTATGTTTATTTTTTGTTTTGTTTTTTTGGAGGGGGGATGATAAGACTTCCTCCACCCCAACCCCGGCGTACAAGATCCTTCTAAAAAAAGAAATACGACAAAAAGGAAAATAGAAATTGTAGAAAATTTCAGCAACAGTTTTTATTATTTCGACGGAAAGAAAATTAAAAACAAATAATTTACAAACAATAAAAAAACAAAATTTCACAGAATTATGTACAGAAAAATATTAATTTTGTGTCTTCTAGGTGTTTTTTATTTTTTTAAACTAAAACTTACGTAAACTGGTCAATGTGTAGACCATTTTTTAAGTGACACTTCTTAAACCCAACTCTCTCGTAATCAGAAGCAACGTGCTTATATCTCCGAGATAAACTGACAAGATCTAAATGCGTCTGAGTATCTATCTATCTATCTATCTATCTATCTTGAGGGATATATATATATATATATATATATATATATATATATATATATATATATATATATGTGTGTGTGTGTGTGTGTGTGTGTGTGTGTGTTTACCAACGTCTCCACCATGAGCATGATGTGACATAAGGTCAATTTTTTTAGCTGATTTTTTCAGGTTTTGAATTCAGTTTTCTGTCTCCGAGATCGGTTGTTATACCAAAGTTAAAGAGCCCAGTCTTCTCTACTATTTACCAATAGCTACAGAGAGAATTGTTGGATACATACTTTCCCCATGGGTATTAGCACTATGTGAAATGTAAACAGCCTCGTCCAGAAATTGGATTCAATAGAAACAATAATTTGTTGATTGTCAAATATTTTTCGGCAGAGAAAATTGTTACCTAAATTTTTAGATTTTTTTTCTTTTATAATTCTACTAAAAAATCACAGGGTTGTAGATGTAAGTTCATTCATTCATATATATATATATATATATATATATATATATATATATATATATATATATATATATATATATATATATATACAATTACAATTTGATTTGTTAATTATTAGAAAGTTAGGATCCCTTAGATACATTAATCAAATATTTATTACAATATTAATCCAAAATTTATTCCGATAAACTTAACATTTAACATATAAGTTCTTCCAAATAAAAATTACAATAAATATTTTACGATGTTTTATAATAGTAGTTGACTTTTATCTTTTAAATTAATATCGATTAATGTTTAGATTACATGTTTTTATTGTTTATAAGTTTTAAAATTTACTGTAACCGAAATTAGGAGTTAATTAAAATTCATACTTATATTTTATTATTTGATATTGAGGTTAAAATAATTTATTGTATCTCACTATTTTTAAAACTCAGTAATGTCTTAAATTATTGGTAATTGGTCTGAAAATGCATAAACATTATATTTGCTAGTACATATTTTCACCGTAAAAAGTTTTTTCTTTTTTCTTTTTTTTTTCGAAATAAAATTTAATTTTTGAATTCTCTTTTTCCCCGGAAGCAATGTAAGCGTTTCTGAATTATATTCAAATATATAACTGTTTTTCCATCTGAAGAGATCACAATTCCATCTGTAAACTGAAATAAATTTATCATGGAATCACCAAATTTAATTCTTTTTCGTCTAATTTATATATATATATATATATATATATATATATATATATATATATATATATATATATATATATATATATATATATATATATGTGAGCGGTGCAAGTGAAAGATGTTAGTCAATGAATTCTGTTAATTATGTTGCTTTTCAATTTCAATATTCTAGCCATCTTTTTAACGTTGCCAAACGAGAAAACAAATAAAATAATAATGATTGAACAAACAAACAAATAAATAAATAAATAAATAAGATAAAAAGAAAATTGATTCATTTAAATCAGCCACTATTTTTCTTTCACTCGACGACGTTCCATTCAGGAAAAGTGCCGACCCCCACCTGTATGAAAAGGGATCTCGACATATACAAATATCTTTCATTCATTCCCCCCACAGTAAAAAAAAAAAAAGAAAACGGAAAAAGATACTATGAAATAAACCCAGAAAATCCTTTGTACAACACGCAGATAATAACACCCCTCATTTCACTTTTGATACAACAGAATAATGACATTCCTCTCTTTTATTTGTCGTTATTCGTTCTTAAGAAAAGTACTTTGTTAAATAAATTTCTGATAAATTAAGAAGATTTTATGTACTCAGTGAATACGAATGGTAATTAATTGTTCCTCTTCAAAAGTTTCAGTGAAATAATCAAGAAAGTTAAATTCTAAAAAAATTTCTGCTAATATTTCATTAATTAATTTCAGAATCGATAAAGATGTTTGAATTTCATTAGTGATTCTTGGTGCTGGCAGTCCTTTACCATGTGACTCATCTATCTATCTATCTATCTATCTATCTATCTATCTATCTATCTATCTATCTCGCCTTTTTCTTTGTTTCTGTCAGTCTCTCTCTTTATATATATATATATATATATATATATATATATATATATATATATATATATATGTTCATTATATAAAAATTGTAGCTAGCTTAATATCTGTGTGAATAAGTGCTTGATTAGGGGATCTGTTTGTATCTAAGAATCCCAGAGATTTTAGATTTTTGGGGGGTGGGGGGCCTAATTTTCTAGGACAGATTCTGTATCATTTTTCCAGCATGGTCTGATTTTAATCTCTTGCACAATTCCCAAAGTATCATTTTCCTACCCAGTCATGCTTTTTCATGTACTCCTTTTCCGCAAGCTTGCCCATATTCGATTATTATTATTTACTCATTAGAGTTTTTCAGATCAGCGTTAGCTGATGGTCTTTCACTGGAGTTTGAGTGACAGCAAGTCTCCTCAAGTTTCCAGGACTCTTTTCATTGTTCTGGCCGTTCTCAATAATGCTGTAGTTTGATGGTCTACACTCGTCCGCCAATTTCATGTCCACCAGTCCTTTAGTAATCCTTTTGTTACTGTAACAAAGCACCAATCACAATTGTCACCTTCATGATCCATATTTTTTTCAATTCCCTAGCAAGGTCGAGGTACTTATCCTTCTTTTCACATTCTTTCAGTTTTATTCTGTGGTCAGCCGGGACAGCAAAGTCGACATTTTGTAAATTCTCTTTTTCTTTTTTTGTTGATTATTATTAGGTCTGGTCTTCTGGCCCGAGATTAGGTGATCTGCCTGTACGTCAAAGTCCCAAAGGAGTTTATGTGTGTCATTTTCATCTTTCAAATAGTGAGAAAAAAAACATGGCTGGGAAATCGAAGATTGGAAGGGAAAGAATGATACAGGTAAGAGTAAGAGAAAAGCAGAGGTCTGTGATGATGGATAATGTTATTTAACAAACTCATAGAATCTTACAAGTTCATCTAATAATAATAATAATAATAATAATAATAATAATAATAATAATAATGTGCTCCACTGGGAAATGTGCAAGAAATTAAATTTGACCACACTAACAAATGGTATACGCACAACCCAGCACCTTGTCCTAGAAATGACACACATAAACTCCTATGGATCATAACGGATCACCTAATCTCGGCCAGAAGACCAGGACCAGATAATAATTAACAAAAAGAAAAAAAAAAAAAAAGAGGATTTGCAAAATTGTCGTCTTTGCTGTTCCAGCTGACCACAGAATAAAACTGAAGGAATGTGAAAAGAAGGATAATTATCTCGACCTTGCTAGAGAATTGAAAAACATGTGGAACATGAAAGTGACGATTGTACTAATTGTCATTGGTGTTTTTGGCATAATAACTAAAGGATTATTAAAAGGCTGCAGGACTTGGAAGTTGGGGGACGGGTAGAGACTATTCAAATGACAGCATTACTGAGAACGGCCAGAATACTGAGAAGAGTCCTGGAGACTTGAGGAGACTTGCTGTCACTCAAACTCCTGTGAAAAACCATCAGCTAATACTGATGTGAAAAACTCTAAAGAGTAAATAATAATAATAATAATAATAATAATTTTAATAATAATTATTATTATTATTATTATTATTATTATTATTATTATTATTATTATTATTATTATTATCTGATATAAATTTTCCCCACCATCTGTAATTTGTGGCCTTCACTGAAGTTCGAGTGACATTAAATCTCCTCAGTTTTCAAGGACTCTTTTCAATATTCTAGGCGTTCTCGGCAGTCAGTGAGGTATTATAGGTAGTTTTATTTTTCCTCCCCTCTGATCTACCGCCCCTTCAGTCTCTTTCCCATATTCTTTGAAATTGTTGCAAGGGTCCTAATTATGATTGCTATTACTGTTACTTTCATATTCTCTAATATTTAAACTCTCAAGCAAATTCCAGGAATTCATCATGTATTTTACTTTTCTTCAAGCAAATGAATAACGAAGTCCACGAGTTTCTTTTTATTAACGAGAACTCGATCCGGTCTTCTGGCCGGATTGATGTTCCATGTTTTTTTTCTTCAAAAATCGCAAAGGAATTTGTGTGTCTCGTTTTTCAGGACAGATTCTGGTGTTTGGTCATAGAATTTAGACAGTATGGTCAAAGTAGAGTCGTTTGCATAATTCCTAATAGATCAACTTTCCAGCCAGTCATACCTGTTATTGTATTTCTTCTGTGCCAGTTTGCTGAATTCGCTAATTATGTGGTTTATAGTTTCATCTCTTTTTCTCTAATTTACTAATCTGAATTTTTTCTATTCGCGCTTTTGTTGTACTTACATATGTTCTAGACTGTTATTAATAATGAGTCAGTTTCATTTTTTAAGTTTGCCTCTGCGAAGCTATTACTATTATTAGTAGTAGTATTGGTAATTGTAGTCGTTCACTCCTTGTGAGTTTTTTTCACACCATTTTTTAACCGAGTCTAAGTGACAACAAGCCTTCTCAAATTTCCAGGACTTTTCTGAGTTTCAAGCTTATTTTAGCAGTTCTATGGTCTGGATGTTCTCGATTCTTCAGCAGATCATCAGTTACCTAAGTAATCTTTTCCAGGCTTTGGGGACTGTTCCGAGGACTCCAACTACAATTGGTATCACTGTCACTTTCACGAGCCGCAGATTTTCAGCTCTCTAGCAAGATCCAAGTATTTGTCTATTTTGTTCGAATTCTTTATTTTCACTCTGTGCTCTGTTGGATCAGCAAATTCCACTCGATGACAAGTTCAGTATTATTATTATTATCATTATTAAAAAACTAAAAAGGATATTTTGAAAATATATTGAATTTTGTGAATTTGATCACATAAAAAACACGAAAAAATATTCGACGACAATTTTACGATTTATATTTATCGAATAGAGACCGTCTAATTTATGAAGCAATTAATGGAAGAAAAATATCTAGAAAAGGATTTTCTTTTCTTTAGATTTTGATGTCAGTGAAGTCAGTTTCATGAATATCAGCTTTAAAAAAAGATATCGCTTCATTCTAAACAGAATAAATATAGATGTTTTATTGAATGCAAAAGTGTTGAATAAATTCTTCGCATTTCGAATCAGAGTCGTTTTTACTGAAATGAAAATGCTTCTCGGTTTGTGATTTTAATTGAAGATATTACAACAGAAGAAAAGCATTCTCTTGTTTTTTGTGGAGTTTACACGCACATACCTTGTTATAAGAAAACGTCTCACACACACACACACACACACACACACACACACACACACACACACACACATGTAAAAATATAGTGTATTGTATTTATGAAGAAGAGTGCTCATTAACGGTGATAGAACGCATGTAGATCTAAGTTAAGAACGAAGACACAGAGCCAACGGCGCTTGGTGACTGTCAGTTTCTCGCCTATGCAATCATCAGATCAAGATGACTTTGTGTCTACGCAATCTTAACTAAGATATATATGTCTATCACAGATAGTGGGCAGTCTTTATTTATAATTATGACTAATCATTCTATCTCTTCTTTCTTTTTTATTGAAATCGATTCATATTTTTCCGACCTTCAAATCAAACTTCAATCATTAATCCACATCTGAATAAAAACAATGAAAAAAACCAAAAAAAAAACCAACTGCAATAACAACAATAATGATTATGTCCATATATAATGAGACTTTGACAGAGAATTGTGGAGCTAAAGGATATGAAAATGAGGGTTATGAGAGTAATAAATAATGTACTGGATGTTTAAGGTGTTTCAGCTAGATTAGCGAAAATGGGGTCGATATCAAACAAAATACAGCAAAGTGTTGAAAACTGGAGAAGGAGCTGAAAATTTGTAAAGACTTGTTATCACTTGATAGATAGTGAAAACCAATGTATATCTCTACTGGAACAGGATTTCAAAATCAAAAACAAAACAAAAACAAAATAAACATTATATGAAAGTGACGAATTGAGCAGCCAAAATTTGAACAACATAAAAATGAAACAAAATATTTCAATCAAAGGGAATTGAATTCTAATCTAATCTCTCTCTCTCTCTCTCTCTCTCTCTCTCTCTCTCTCTCTATATATATATATATATATATATATATATATATATATATATGAGAGAGAGAGAACGAGGGAGAAAGAAAGAGAGAGAGATGCACACACATACACCCCCCCACACATATACACACAAATATATATATATATATATATATATATATATATATATATATATATATATATTATATATATATATTATCATGGCATACCAGTATTTCATTTGTTATATTTCAACTGCGTACTTATCTATCTATCTATCTATCTATCTATCTATCTATCTATCTATCGCTCGATAGATAGATAAGTATGAAGAAATAAATAATTACAGCAAACTATGATTTAAGATAACCAATATTCGATGTACAATTTAAAAAAAATCAATCCCGACTCTTGTTTCATTGACTAAAACATCATCATCTCCTTCAGGTATGTGTTTCAGATTCACTTTTATCATTTATGCCTTTGATTATTAATGCATACACGTAGACATGTACGGACATACATTTACCCCAATATCATATTATATAGAACTTTGTGAATATGCCTTATCAAAATATCGCACATTAGAATCATGTAGATGCTTGAAGGTGTCGGTTTTTGTGTGTATATAAATGGATGCATTTATATATGTGTGTGTGTGTGTGTGTGTGTGTGTGTTGTGATTTCTTAAGAATGATTTGTATTGAGAATTTTTCCTAAAAGGGGCCGATTTCCATATATCTGTGAAAGTCTTGAAAATGGTGGAAGTCTTTGAGCTTAAAAACTGAGGGTGCTGGCGGGGTAGAGTGATGTGTTAAAGCACGTGAAACAAAAAACAAAGTAGAATTACCTACATAAAGAAAAAAATATATAATGATATAAAGTAAACTATATATTTTTTTATTTAGTCGATAAAAGAAAAACTATTTACCGTGAAATAATTTCATTTCATTGAATCGGATTTTTAAAAGAAGAAGAAAAAAAAATCATTTTGTGATATGTGAACTTTGTAACTAATATTAAATTACACACAAACTGTAGATTTTATGTTGTAACATCAAAGTTAAAATATTTCATGCAAAATAGTCATTGGGATATTTTATGGAGTAACTCCACACACACACACACACCCACACACACACACATATATATATATATATATGCTTGTGTGTGTGTGTGTGTGTGTGTGTTGTGTGTGTGTGTGTGTATTATAAATACCTATTAGCTCTTCCGCTTTTTATACCAGAAAATTTACCATGTTTTTTTAACAACGTGTAAGATGCTTCTTTTCCCTAACCAGCTTGCCTTCTCAAGATATGACCCTTGATTAAGTCAATGTTTATTTTGCATCATCTACCATAAACAAGGAGCATTTTTTGAATCTATCTGACTGAAATAGGGAAACATCTTTTTTATCTATGGAGTCAAATACGACCAAAAGCTAAAAAGAGTTTTATACTTTTATTAACTGCTTATTTGATAATGTTTGTTTACAAAGGTTTTATTTCAATAATTCCTCATCGAAATTCGAGTATTTTCACCGCAAATTTTAGAAAAGACTTAATTCATTCAAATTCCAATGAAAAATCTGTAAAAACGACCTTGAATGAATCTCCTTCTTAAAACAAAAAGAAACAAAATAATCTTAAAAGAAGATATTATTTATTTTACCTAAAAAAAGTCACAGCGAATGAAAAAGTTGAATCAAAATGATTATTGTATTTACCCAACCCCTTCAAACGAGCAAAATGAGACACGAGATCAATTTTAAGCGGAGTTTAAAAGGTTTGAATTCAGACTTTTTCTTTTTCCTAGACTGGTTGCCTAACCAAGGCTAAATAACCCAGTCTGCCCTACTATCTACCCTCCATAGGGGAGGACAATAATGGATTCATACCTTTCCCAAACCAATTAGTGATATGGGAAATGCAATCAGCTTTGTGCAGGATTTGAACTCGTGTCACCATGCCCATTTCAACGATGATAACCATTACACCACGGGCGCCTCCGAATTAAAAAAGCATAAAGTCTTCCTTGTTTTTCAGAAAACAAAATCCCTGCAATGCCATGAATACGCTTTATGTAACGCAGACCCATTTTACAAAGCGTTGTTAGTGATTTTGATCCACATGGGAGACTCATGGAAATAGCCTTGTGTCTAACGAACTGTCTACATCAGCAGAGTTTTATTTATGATCCGAGTAAATTATCATGAGCTTTCCATTAAAAAAAATTAAAAATTCATTATTCTAATTTTCAAAAACGAAATAATAATTAATTAGTTTACAATTTTCTCTCATTTTATTTTTTATGCAACTATTATAACAATCATCTCACAGCTTTGGTCTGTAACAGCTAAATAATTTATAAAGTAAAACCTTTTTGATTCGTTTTTAATAATATAATTTGATTCTTCCCTTAGGATATTCTGCACTTTTTAAGTATTGTTAGCGACCACTAACAAAGAAAACTTTATGTATGTATGTATGTATATCTGTGTATGTCTCCTTTCTCTCTCTCTCTCTCTCTCTCTCTCTCTCTCTATATATTATATATATATATATATATATATATATATATATATATATATATATATATACAAATACGTGAACACCCCCCATATATATATATATATATATATTTATAGTTATATATATATATATATATATATATATATATATATATATATATATATATAATATATATATATATATATATATATACATGTTCATCCCCATAAATAATAGTAAATGGTTATCTGCAACCATTGTTTTCATGCCGTCTATCATCAGGCAGATTGTCGTATAAAAACAGAATGAAACCAGTAGTCGCAGATAAGCATCCATGCTATCAAATATATATAAAAAATAATACATGTTTATTTATTATTATATTATATAATAACTCTTGCATAGATATTGAGCACTCACAAATTATACCGTAATTGGTCTCCCACAAACTCACCAAGTGAGATGGTGACAACCACACACTGTTGTAATAAATAAATAAATAAATAAACAAACAAATATATATATATATATATATATTCCCACACATGTTTAATAAGAACCTTTCAAAGTAGGAACGAGCGAGTATTTAAGAAAAATAATCATCTCATGTATATAAGTGGTATAATATATAAATCAGTCTATCAATATATATATATATATATATATATATATATATATATATATATATATATATATATATATATATGAATAAATAAAATGGTTATATATAAATACATGTATGTGTATATATATGTATATATATACAAATACGTATATATAAATGTGTATAAATATATATAAATGCATATATATGTATATATACATATATACATGCAGATATATGTATACATACATATATATATACATGTATATATATATATATATATATATATTGACCCTCATGTATACTTATGAACTATGTGTGTGTGTGTCTGTGCGTGGAAATTTACTAAGCTTTTTGCTTAGATGTGGCTCAAGGCCATATGAAAGAGGCACCTAATGAGACTCTGTGTGTCTGTATAATATAATAATAAAGAATATATATTAGTTTTTTATAGCGACATGAAACCGATGGTCGCAAATTATCATCCGAGCTATCAAATATATAAAAAACTAATATATATTAATTTACTTATTATTACATAATAGCTCTATCACAGATATTGAGCACTCTCCAAATTATATCCCTTTTGGTCTGCCACAAACCCAATATATATATATATATATATATATATATATATATATATATATATATTATATATATGTATGTATGTATGTATGTATGTATATTCACAGATAGATAGATAGATAAATGGGAATAGAACGTAAAACATTTCTTTTGAAATAATTTCTGTCTCCATATTTGATCATTTAAAATTCCTTGTCTAATGAATAGGAAAAAATGATTCATGACAATTGGTAATCACCGAAATATGATGAAATTTATTGTATTGTTATCAGAATTTATGAGCTTCATCTACAGAAATATTTGACAAGAGGATCAACAGCCTCTGTTTTAAAAGTTATTTCGATACTCTGTGGAAAATTATAAAATATAAAACTGAAATTGATCAACATTCAATAATGAATAATTTAATTAAGAAGAAACATTTTAGAAAATTCTATTGAACCCCTTCCAAAATGGATGTCTCGTTCAATTCCGTTTAGCACTTTAAACGATGGAATTTCAAGGTTTTCTTGAAATTTTTATTTATAATTTATCAAAAATTCATTTTTCGAATATTTTTTTTTCGTTTTCATCTGGATCAAAACAATCTTAAACTGGAATTAAAAAAAAAAGAAATCACCTAATTTTACAGTTTTAACAATAAATTTAACGATAAAAATTCGAAACAAAGAGGTAAAATTTTGAAGTGTAAATTAGAATAATTCGACTGACAATTAAATTCCGGCAATTTTTAAAAGAATTTTGTTTTCTGCGTCTTTAGAAAAATTTAAAGAACTCGAACGAAGAAAAACCCAGAAAAGATGAAGAATTTTAAAAATTCGATTGTAAAGTATTCTGCCTGAAAATATTTGGGATTCGTTTTTGGTAAATTTTGGGAGAAAAATATCGATGTAAATTAAGAATTGGATAACGAAGTGAAACAGATAATAACTTAGCCTTTATATATATATATATATATATATATATATATATATATATATATATATATAGATAGATAGATAGATAGAGAGAGAGAGAGAAAGGGGGAGAGAGAGAAATTAACAAGTTATAAAGTTTTTTTTCTTAAATCAGAAAAGTGCTCTAATTACTGATCGACAGAGTAGGATAAAACCTAGAATAAATAAATGAATGAATAAATAAATAAATTCTTTTCTCACTTCCTCCTGTCGATCTCATTACTATAAATTTTATTCATATGGAAAAAAAAACAATCTTCAGATTAAACATACTATTCCCAAGAATAATATATATTTTTGCCTCATAGAATATATACTCTCATGAATAAAGATATATACTCAAGAAGTCCATCGACTCAGCGTTTACGTATCCTAACACACACACACACACACACACATATATGTATGTGTGTGTGTGTGTGTGTGTGTGTGTGTGTGTGTGTGTGTAACCCCGGAAAGATTTCTTTTTTTTTTTGTCGAGGTGTCACAAATTTTGGAGACAGGGTCTAAACCTTTAAATTTGTTTTAAGTTTGTTTCGAGTATTTACATAACATGTCACCTCATAGCAGCATACACATACATATCTATCTATCTATCAAATGAGAGAGAGAGAGAGAGAGAGAGAGAGAAAGAGAAAGAGAAAGAGAAAGAGAAAAAGAGAGCTAAAGTAGTATGCGTTGTTTGATTGCTGAAGTAATGGCGTTTGTCGCACGGTGACTGTTGATTCGAACCCTGGTAAAAGTAGGAAATCAAATAAATACTGATTTTCAAGGCATGAAGACAGGGACTCTTCGTTGGGCAGTCAGCTGTAACACAAGTCTTTCTCTTTTCCGATTTATGCTCAACTTATGTAAATTTGCTAAAGTTAAAAGTTTCGACAATAAATTGAAATGGAAATAATTATTGAAAATAATCATTCCTATAATAAAGAAAAACACCAAAACAAACGAACAAAAGCACAAATCATCATGAAACACGGAACTAATCTTTGTGAAAACACTCTTCATATATATATATATATATATATATATATATATATACTGTGTAATTCTTTTGATCCTATTTAATCGTTTTTGTCGATCAGTTTTTATTCACATCTTTATTTCTTCAAAAATACATAATCGATACGACAATTATTGATCACTTTCAATATTGATCTTCATAGATTTTTAACTGATTTTTCTTTCTTTTCCAAAGATTTTAATTTCCAAACTCATCACATCTTAAAAATTAAAAAAAAAAATTCAGCATTTTCATACAGGCATTAAAATCTAAAAAGATTTTTAGATTTGAATTTTGGATTGAAATTCTTTGAAAAACGAAGAGTTTTAATGTTATTTCTTTCTGGATAAGTTTTATTCCACACAGGCAATCAAACCAGTATATATATATATATATATATATATATATATATATATATATATATATGTGTGTGTGTGTGTGTGTGTGTGTGTGTGTGTGTGTGTGTGTGTGTGTGTGCGTGTGTGGTGTGCGTGTGTGTGTGTGTGTGTGTGTACGAATGTATGTATATATGTATGTATGTAACTCGAAAAGTATGATTTCTGAGACAATACGTCAAAAATTTAATTTAAATTAATATATAAATATATTATATAAAAGTGCAAAATTTTAGTGAGCAAATATCAAATAGTAACAATAATTGTATTTTAGTACCAACTACATTTGTACCTTCCTTACATAGACAAAGTTTTGTCTTTTCATATTTCTCACGAACTTTATCGCTGACACAAATTCTTTCCAACTTGGCTTAATAATTGTTTGCATAAACAAACTAAGCCAAATTATTAAGTACTAAAATTTACAGATTTCAAGGTAAAATAAAAAAAAAATTACTAATCACAAAAACTTTTAAATCTCAAGTAAGATCAAAAGGAAATTATCAAGTACTAAAATTTACAAATTTTAGGTGAGGTCAAAAGAAAATTATTAATTACTGAAATCAACAGATCTCAGATGAGATCAAAAGAAAATTATTAAGTACCAAAATTACAAATTTCAGGTACGATCAAAAGAAAATTACTAAGTACTAAAATTTACAAATCTCAAGAAAGGTCAAAAGAAAATTATTACGTACTAAAATTTGCCAATCTCAGGTATGGTCAAAAGAAAATTATTGTGTACTAAAATTTACAAAATTAAATGTAAAAATTGTTTTACAAATTTTGGTAATCAGTAGTTTTTTTTATTTGAGCGTTCTCTGTTGCTTAGACGATAAGTCGTGGCCAGGAGAAAACGTTTACGATGTCCTCGAACAATGGGATAAGACATTAAATTATTCGCACTTCGTACATTTAAAAAGACCAAATTCTTTATCGAAGCTTGCAATATTTGACTAAAGACATTATTCCCAAAAGATGACCCACGTGTAAACATATACATATGCATCACTCACGCGGACATGCACAGGAAGCGCTTATATACAAAGTCTGTTTAGGAAGATATATAACCATCGTGAATAACTCGAGAACCGGTTAAGTAGTCTTGATGTAACTTGGCAATCAATCAAATCGATTTTACAACGAATAGGTGACCACGAACTCTTCCTTAAGAGTACTCACTCTGCAGTGATATAGTATTAACAAGGTTTGATTTTATACGCCAGGTGATTTTTTCAAAACATCGCATGATTCCGGTTTGTCGAAAACCCTGAGAGTCTAGATTTAGCTCCTTGTAACTTCCAACTACTGTCATTAGGCAAGAGAAGATTTAAGACCGTGGGCAAGATTAAGGAAAATTCGATGAAGTAGCTAAAGGCACTCTCTAAAGACGACTTTGCTGACAGTTTAGCAATGTAGAAAAGATATCTCTCTCTCTCTCTCTCACACACACACATACACACGTATGCACGCACGCGCGTGTGTGTGCGTATTTTCATTAAATTTAACCAAAAGTAAACATGGGTGAAGGAAGGAGAGAAGGAAGGAAACTGTCTTTTTCTTAAAATCTATCAAGATTTGATCAGCCGTTTCGAAATGGCTTTCTGACACTTCTATCCATGTCCCTTTTTTACTCTCACAGTTTGACGTTAAAATTGGAATCACAAACAAAAATAAAACATTTTGAAATCGAAAACCATTTGCCAAATAGAAATATCAATTCTTAAGAATTTCAATATTTTTTCATAATAACAATGCATTGGTTTCATTTTTCCGATTTTCTTTCTGACACTCGGCGTTTTTCATGAAATCATTTCATTGTCAGAAATCCAAATCTGGAACAACTTTGTTTACATGTTTTTAAGATTCAAAGGAGGCATGAACCGAAAAAAGTCTTTCTATATCTCCAGCAATTATTGCTGATTCTCACCTACTCATTTGCAGTCGATGGGAAAAGGGAAGCGAATGACATTCCGTTGGCTTAAATAATGACTTTGATAAGAGCAGCAAATAAAATAAGGCTACAATATTCAGTGTCACTCATGAAATTGATTGAATCTCTCTCTCTCTCTCTCTCTCTCTCTCTCTCTCTCAATATC
>OY757908.1:134835652-134855652 GCA_963585895.1 Sepioteuthis lessoniana
CACACATATATGTACATATACATATATATATATATATATATATATATACACACACACATATATATTCACATATATATATATGCACATATATATCCATGTATTGCACATGAAAGACATTTTGTGTCAACATATTTTCTGTTAATCTTGTCGAATTGCCGTATCGATCTTATTTTATTTGGCGGGAAATTGTTGATAAACCCTCCAAAATTACTTAGGAAATAAAACATCATGGAAGGCTTATCAACCAATTCCCCCCGTATATCATAAGATCGATAACAAAAAATATGTAGACAAAAAGTGTCTATAATGTTTAATCAAATATGTATCAATGAAGAAATGCTGCCAAAATACACACACATATATATATATATATATATATATATATATATATATATGCACACAATTCCATATAACAGAGATTAATTAAATGATGTCTGTTTTGCGTTATAATGGGACATCGAAACAGCTTAATTGTTCCGAAAATCAGTTTTGAGTGAATTTGATGATTAAAGTATCTTCATATGAAGAGAAAAGGAACTTCATGCCATCGCCAATAATTTTCACTGATTTTTAATCTAATTTCAAATTCTGCGAAGAATATATTCAAAAATGATCCGTTATATTAGTTTAAATTTTTACTTTTTCATGAATCGATATTTGATTTTAAATGAATGAAATAAAGTTTAAGCTAAATGTAAATTTGTATCGCACCCTGTTGCTGAAACCGAATTGTTTTTTCTTTCTAATCCAAATAATACCTTTTCCTTTTCACCAGAAATCTGTTAATCTAAATTTTTCATATTTTATTTCCATTGCAGCATCTGTTAACTGTTGAAATGTATTATTCGCTCTAATATATATATATATATATATATATATATATATATTGGTATGTGTACACATTGCTTCTCACCCTGTCGGTGAGGTTTTGAATAGGCATCCTTTGCAGAAGGAAAACACCACTACCTCCCCTAAACGGTGTGTTCTGAGTTTAGTGTCAAACTGCAACCAGTGATGACACATTTCTGGGAGTATAGAGTCACCCATTCATTGCCATTACTCCCAGATCCACGTTGACACAGTGTGCTAGAACTTTTTAAGGGAACATTATTTGTATTAGATAGGAATACTTGAAACCATAAGACTGTGTGCAAATAAATAATGATTGTTATTATCAGATAAAAACGGTTATTTGAAACTATATAATTGCTTAAAAAGAAAAAACGGACATGGGCGTTAAATAATCCAACAAGTGTTCGCAACCAATTCACTGTGAATATTGACGTTGTACTGTGTTTTGTGTAGAAATGTCAATTATGTAAATGACATTAGGAACAAAAACTTTTATGGTAAAATAAAAAATATAATTTTTTTTCTTTTGATTCGCAGTCTTTGAACATCTTTTTCATTTATCGATTAAGTATTGATCGAATTATTGTTTGTCTTATCAATCATCGCTAAAAATATAATTTAAGCAAAAAAATGATGAAAATATTTTATTTTCATTTCTGTTTATTTTATTTATTTTTTTTGTTTCTAAAAAGAAAAATCAAAATGTTTTCGTTTTAAAGAATGCAAAAAAAATGAAGATTTTAATTCTTGTTATCCCCTCAAGAACTGATGACGAATGAAGTATCGTTTTGTTTTATTTACAAGATTCCCAAAGGCAAACTGACCCACGGGTGTAAATACGTTTGGTTTTTGTGAGTGGGTAAGTGCCTCGACGGGGTTAATAAACTTGAAAAACGAAACTATTATCGAAATCCATCGCTGATATCCAAGCCACTTGGTTATCGCATTCTCTAATGGTGAGACATTATGAATACAAAAGACTTTTAATGCAGAAACGAAGAAGAAAGTCACATCAAGCGAAAACATGTGACCTGTGCTAAAAATAGTTGTAATTCAAGAGGAAGAAGTTTTATTTTATGAATTGTTTTCAGAAAATGGGGATTGTCGTCCGAATAATTTGTGAATTACAGACAATATCTCAGTACTTCAGGAAATACTTGGAAGACCGTAGAACATATATAGGGATCAAAATAACGAAGATGAAAATACTCATCCAAATTATTCATGAAACAATAGAACTACTACATTTCAAAACATCAAACATTTTCCAAAAAAACATACAAAATGATTGGCAATAAAATTTTGATTATTTTTAACCTACAAGTATATTTTTCAATGATAAATTCAGGATTGATATTTTTAAATTGTAAAATAACCGAGACCCTTTTTGCTAAATTTTACATTGCACATTTAAAAAAGAAAAAAAAGATTTTGTTGATTTCAAATTATGTACAAAATTTGTTTTGAACAAAATGAAAAAAGAAGGGGGTTATTTTTTTTTTTTTTTAAATAATCAATATTTGATTAAATAACTAACATTTTTATTCTGAAATTAAATGTTATCTATAAAACAAACAAAAAAATGTCTTTAAAAATTTGAATTTTTTTTTTTACCAAAATACTGCCTATTAAATCGTCTAAGTTATAAAATTATTAATGAAATTTTATTGTAAGTTTTATGAGGTTGGCATGAAGTTTATATTAATAATTCTACTTTACTAATGCCGTGTAGTGGCTAACGTGTCAATCTGCGATATTGTAGTAAGCAAGATCGAACTTCAGTCGCGCTATTAGTTCATTTTCGAACTAATACCCTTGAGAAAGATATGAATCTCCCCAGCTATAGGTTAAACAGTATTACACCTATTCTTTTACAAGGATTGTTTTGGCACTAAATGACCCATAAAGGTTGATATGTCATTAGATAAAGAAAACACCCAAATTTACTTACGGCCTAATAAATAAATAAAAACTTGTTTCAAAGTGAAATTATTGATTTTAGTTTGATCTTCCATTCTTTTTTATGAAACGTTACAGCGTAATGTCAATGTTTTTGTATTCTTTGATAATCAGATGTGTGGATTAATGTTATTTACTTTTGGAGAGGATTCCAATGTAAATGATTAAAATGAGTTGATACCGTCCATCAGGTGTATAAAAAAAAGTCTGCAAGGAATGTAGAATTACCAGAGGTGCAAAGGACCTTAAAATGATTTTTAGATCTGTTCTAAGTCAGAAAAAAAATTGAAGATTAAATGTCATTTGGTGAAGGCCAGAGAATCCACCGGTTGAAACAAAATGATCAAGAAAAAAATATCAAATATAAGAATTTCAACCCAAATAAAATCTGAAATAAACATCAGTTCATATCAGAACTTAAATATTGAGGAAGACAGATAGTGCATCGACCAACGTATACTGACTGCAACAACAATGATGAAGATATTCGTCAGAATGATTTTATAAAATTATAAAAGGAAGAACGAAGAAATTTTGCTATTAATTCACCATTTCATTTTCTGTCAACAGAACATTATCTAAAATAAAAACTTGGAATATTTTCAGGAACATTCCAGGTGTAAGAAAAAAAAAATTGTCTCCGGTTTTTAATTCTTAACACAAATTATTGGTGTACGCGATCGCACTTGTTTTCATTATTAGACAATCATACGTTCAGAAATCACCACAATCAATATTTGATAATGACACGCACGCACACACACACACACACAAATAATAATAATAATAATAATAATGATGATGATGAATTACAGCAAAAATAAATATTTCTATTTGTCAATTTTTATTATTTTTTCAGGTTGGATTTGTTCAGTTCAAGTAAAGAAATTTTGAATGATTTACCAATAAACTAAAATTTTCTTTTTAATTAATGGCACAGAAATTTAATTATCAACTATGTATATTTTGGAAAATTAACCAATTTTTTTTTTAAACAAAATGAAAGAAATATTGTAAAAAGATTTAACAACGAAAGTACTACATTTAAAAAGATCAAACATTTTCCCAAAAAATATAATGATAATAATAATAGGCAATGAAAAGTTGATGTATGATAATCTATAAATATATTTTTCAGAGTTAAATTAAAGAATGATATTTTAAATTGTTAAAAGATTGAAAAGCTTTTTTTTGCTAAAATCATTTATTAAAAAAATCTCAGAAAAATAAAAATATTGATGAAAAAGTTGAAATAAAACTTTTTTCTGTTAAAAAAAAAAAAAAAAAAAAATTTCCGGGTTCCTTTTTTTCCTTTACCCCTCCCTTACAAAGAGTAATTATTCATTAAATAAAATGTTGGTTGAGATCGCACAACTTTAGATAATGTTTTGATAAACAGAATTAATCGTTCAACTAATTTTGTCTTGTTCAATTATTTTTAATTAATTTGAACACAGATATTAGCTGACATAAAAAAAAAAAACTTGAAAGTTAAAAAAAATACAGGTAGGAAGTCTCTTATATCTGAAATTCTGACAGAAAAAATCCGGAAACCAAAAACCTTTTTTTTTTTGATTAATAAAAATTCTGCCAGTGATTTTATGGTAGGTTCTTATCTGATTTTATTTACCATTGTATGAAATAAACTATAATATCATTTATACTTAAGGTAATTTGCCTTGATTATAAGTGAATATTTTCAACCGAATCCTCAACAGAAACATTTCTACTATCCCGTAACAATCAACATTAGTGTCAATCAAAGAGTAACCAGATTTATTCCAATTCCAAAAAGTGGTTACAAAATATTTGGGATAGAGATTATAGTTATTACTCTTGGTTTGGTTTAATTTCTTTGTTTAATGGCATATAAACCTGCGTAGGTGATGTAAAGCCAAAACTATCCTTATAAAAGAACAGTAGTGATACTATTTAACCCATGGCTGGGAAATATAGGAGTTCATATCTTTCCCAAATCCGAAAGAGAACGTAATAACGTGATTAGTGTTCTAACTTGCTTACTACAATGTTGCAGTCCAGCACGTTTACCACTAGGCTACAAAAACAAACCCTACACCTATTTACTATTGGATTACATTACATATTTTTAAAAAAGAGAAAAGAAAATAGGACTTTTATATCAATTATTATACAGACTGTCTCGCACAATCCGCTGATTATTTTTGATAAAAACTTTATTAGAAATTTCTAAATTAAAAAAAATCAAAAAATTTGATCCCGAGAAATATTCTTAGGAGGGGGGGGTAAGAATAAAAGAGCGAGAGTGACATTTTCAGTAAAATTTTGATTGATTTTTTTTCGAAAAAAAAAAAAAAAAAAAAAAAAAAAAATTTGAATTTTGATGGAAATTATTTAATTTATCACACGTTTATCAGAAATTGATATTTTTTTTTGTTGAAAAAGTATTCTTCTTGACTTTTTTCTCTTTGCGAAATATCATTATTTGATGGGTTTTACAAATAAGTCATTTTAATTTTGAATAAAAATTAATTAATGCAAAACACACTGGAAATAATCTATAGAAATACGGTTTCCTTGGTTATTTCTTAAATTTTTTTGTATTTATTAAATGACAAAGCTTAAATAGTTATTTTTTGAAAAATGAGTGAAAGAAAAAGCAAGATAAAAACCAAGAATATTTCGTCAAAGAATTTTGAAAGAAAATCGACTGCCGATCGTGAAAAAAAAAACCTTCAGCAAA
Source organism: Sepioteuthis lessoniana (assembly GCA_963585895.1). Classification (NCBI taxonomy): domain Eukaryota; kingdom Metazoa; phylum Mollusca; class Cephalopoda; order Myopsida; family Loliginidae; genus Sepioteuthis; species Sepioteuthis lessoniana. The sequence continues at coordinate 134,841,186 of OY757908.1, forward strand.
ATATATTATTTGACTCTCTAATAAAGAGAGATAAAAATATATTTTTAAAAAATACAGAAAAGGCCATAGATTTCATTTATATATTGTAATAGACAATTCTATAAATGTTATTGAAAAAAATTTTCAGTACGCGTCTAAAATTCAAATTACGACACCAAGTTATTTATTTCGTGAGGGTTCTTCGGTATTTATCGCAGACATTAAATGTCTATGGACTTGATCCCCTTTAAACTCACATGGAGGTATTGTCAAGAAGACTGATCAGCAGTCATCAAACTAGAATTATTGCTAGATCCACACAAAACGTCTTCAAATACGTTATATAAATTGACTTATTTTAATTTCACTTCAAATAATTTTTTTTTTTTTAGAAAAACACAAACAAAAATCAAGTAAATAAATAAATACCCACCCAAGTAAAAGTCAAATACTTTTAATTAAAAACAAACAAATAAAAAAGACTTAATATTTTAGATTCTAAAACGGGCATTTCTATTTCGTTAACATGAAATTTTAATTCTTATAATTCATTTATATATCTTTCCTTTCAAAACACCCTGAACATTGAAAAATGTAGTTATTGACATTTAAAAGATGGCAAATTCTGAATATTATTATTTTTTTTATCTCAGCAAAAAGTTATTCTTAAACGAGGAAAATTGTTCTTAAATCAGCTCATATTCTAATTTTAAGATTACAAAAAAGTCACTTCCAAATTTTGTCCGAATTTGGAAATATAAAAATGCTTGTTTACATGGCCAAAATATTTTCATGAAATTCATGACTGCTACAAGTTAAAATTTTACTTCATCCTGATTAAGATTAATCAAATTAAATATCCTAAAAAAAAAAAAAAAAAAAAAAAAAATAATTTATCCACAGCTTTCAAGAATAAATAAGAATTAAAACAACAAAAAAAAAGGAAATTGCAAATAAAATAGTGTCTGTTCCTGATGGAACTCTCAACTGAGAAAAAAAACTAGAAATTTTTATTATTTCAATTAAGTGATTTTTTTTCAGTCACCCGAATAAAAAAATCTTAAGCCAAAAGTGTGTACTCGATAAATCCTTCACGTCTCACTCAAATTAAAAATAATTCCTTGACAAAACTTAACCCTAACCGGCCACAGATTAATTGTGACTTTTTCTTGTGATTTTATTACCGGCCACATATTAATCAAAATAAAAAATATAATTTGTTTAGTCACACTGCAAATAACTTTCTTCAAATTGAAATCATTTGGGTTTACAATTTATGTTTCTGATTTTTTTTATGAACGTGGCACAAAATATAATTTTATTGAAAATCGTTGATTTTGTGGTAGTTCTTATAAAGAGTGTGACAACAGGATCAAGTTTGTTTATGTATAATACATATGACTAAAAGCATAAGGTTGTTGTTGTCTTTTTTTAAGTGGAGGCCGAGTTTACAATTAGTAAAAAGATATTTAAAATAAAACCAAGTCTTATCGGGTTTATAAACTTGTTTATTATGATTCATCGAAATCTTTTTTTTTTTTTTAAACACGTTTGTATTAATTATGAAAGAGAGGCTCAGTGAATTTTGAGAATGAGTTCATATAACTTAGAGAAACTTATTCTCCACCATTTACATTTTTAATAATTTTCTCAAAATATGAGATCGAAATCAAATAAAAACTTTAATTTCACTCAGAACGTCAAATCTTCTTTCGAGAAAAACAAATAAAAAAAAAAATGTTTTCGTTTGCATTTTTGTCATTTTATGTTTTTTCTTTAATATTAATAAAAAGAACTTTTTGAAAACTCGCACATACAAACGATGTGACTGTTGCTGATTTTACTTCTACTTTAAGTATACGTATTATCAAAAGGAAATATGGTAATAATTGTTGTTGTATATCGAACCCAAGTAATGACAAACGATTTTGTTTTGATTGGTAAAACAATTTTATAAATAAAAATAAACTTCCTTAAAAGAGAATAAGTTAATGAAAAACCTTTTTTATTTAGTAAGATTTCATTAAAGTATTTTCGTGATTACCACCAAAACTGAAAAGTCTATAGTGTCAGTCTGGGAAAAGAATGTAAGAAGATTGTGTTGCGTCAATCTGGAAAGTAAAGTTAGCCTGTCTTATACAATCAATGCACCTAATTCTTATTTATTTACTGATGGTACCTAAGAAATTCCTCATCCACACCCGCATTTTATTAAAATCATCTGGATAATTTTTCAAAAAATTACCCAGAAATATTAAGCAAATAAATTGGATATTAAATCATGAATCTCATGGAATATTTTTTTAGTCTGAGAATTGGTACTTAATTCTAAAAAAAAGATCTCCCTCTACACACACTGAAAAATAGAATGGTTTGAAAATATATGATAAAATGAGAGGCAATAAGATGACTTGAAAGTGAAGTGTTTGATTTGAATATTTTTGTTCTTTAAAAACTGAGGAAACTTTAAGGAAGCTATGGTCATGTAAAAAACAAAACAAAACAAAAAACAACTGAAAAGATTAATTTCAAATGCCAAAAATATTAGAAAAAAAATAAGAAAATATTAAGTGAAATAATTGCTAAGTTTAGACAAAAGTTGCTATTTCAACTCTGCAGAAAAGAAAAAAGATTTTGCTGACTTCATCTTGTTTTTTTTTTAATTAATTATTGTTCTAGATAAATTTTACATAAAAAAAACAAACTTTAATTCATCACCTGAATTCAAATTTAATTTTTTTTTATCAACTCAAATCATCAAAAAACAAAAATTCGACCAATCACATCATTTTGTTCAAAATATGAATTCAAATAATATATAAAGTACGAATTACTGTAAAAATCTTAGTCTACTCACGCGATAAATATAAAAAATTTAAAATTAAAAAAAAAAAAACAACAACAAAAAACATTGAAATTCTTATGGTGAAATATTAGTTGACAAAAATACTTTTGTTGAAAGAAAAAAATTTAATATTTTACAGCTTTTGACATTTTAATTTTTTTTTATATCTAAACCTCCACATTGCTATTTAACCGAAGACAGAGTCCTCGATTTTCGGTGAACATCAACCAATGTGAGTTTTTCATTCTTTTTAGCTTCTAAATAAATGTGTGAAATAAAATTATATCTTGAGTTGAATGTAAAAGTAAATTCCTTATAAATCCAATGAATCTATAGCAATTTATATTTATCGCGTCATTAAACTAGTTTAAGTTATTAGACAATTTTTTCTTGTGGAATTATTGGTTGGCGACTTTTCTATGACAATTGACCCACTCGAAATTTAATGTCTTTTTTATTCTTATACCTCAAAGTTATCGGCAAAAAGGGGTGGTTCCGCAATAACATGGGGTAAAAGTACAATTATTTTCCAACAATTTAGGGACATTTCTATCTGAAGTTATTAAAACTAAAGTATTAACAAATTTTATGTAATAAGTCGTTTCGAAGTGTCAGCAAGATGAAAAAAGAACAGGTTTACGTTATGCTGAGACATTTGTGTGTATATTAAAAGGAAACAAAATTGAAATATGATTTTTATCAAACAAAACGTAGAAATAAAATCGATTATCAAACAAGTGATTTTCATTATAGATAATTTAATTTGTGATTTATATTACAAATAAAATTGGGCCTTTAAAAAAATTCTGATGGTCGTTTTCACGAAATCAAAGTCTGATTAAAAAAAAAAAAACAAAAAAAAAACAAACAAGTTCATAGTTGTCTTTTTTTTTTCTCCCTCTCACAAGCCGAAAATCTGTACACAGTGAGAGTTCCATAATAATAATAATTACACCGAAAGGACATTTTATCTGGTGTTGTCGAAGCTGAACGAGAAGATGACGGTTTTAAATGATGGGAGGGAAAAAATTGGATGATGATGACAACGACGACAAGGCAAAATAAATAAATAAATAAATAGTTAAAAAGTGTTTTAAAATGTGGAAAAAGTGGTATTGTTATTCACTGTAACACTCATCCATTTTTTTAAATCACGACATTTCGATTTGCAATTGAACATAGTCAGATGTTGTGTAACCGGAGAGGGGGGATGTTTAGCCATCAAAGAGTTTCGTAAGATCGTCATCATTGAAGTAGGGATATAATCTTCCTCATCAGCTGGAGGTGAATATCTCATTGGCAATATGATGTCATCAGAAGGTGGGAGTCACTTGTTGAAGCCCTCGTAGTAAATATAAGTGAGAGAGAATATTTTGCATTATTTCTTCATTCCGTTTCCTCATCTTCCTCTTAGCCAATACGCGACAAAAATTGATAACAATATAAAAACAAAAATAAGTTAGTAAATAAATAAATCCCCAGCCTCAATCTACATACAGAACTATTTCTGTAAAAATCTTTAATACTTTGGGACGATCAAAATATGACCGTCATTTAACTGCAGAATCAAAGGTGGAACATTTAATCATATGTTTTAATGCCATTTATTGAGGTGTTTGTTAGGATTTATAGATGGGCAGTAGGACGGTTTCAATCCCAGAAGGAGGCGGTCATCAGGATTGTGATGATGATCATGATAATATGATGCCCTTATCAAAATTTTATGAATTCCAAAATTTCGCCACGTTTCCACCATCATGGCTATTGTGATGATCTTAAAAAGTCCAAATTATAGTTGACAACTTTTAAAGATCGAAGACAAAATGATTGATACATGGTTATTGATTTCTTCACGGGTGCACAGTTTCTGTAATTTAACACTTTTTCCTGCAGTTGCAATAATAAGATAAAATAAAAAATCGATTTATTATTCGAACTTGAAATTATTCTTGTTTGACTCCATTTTGGTTGTTGACCAGGATTCGTCACTTTTTGTGGCATTTTGGAGTTTAGAAATTCTTTTAGACAAGTCAAAAATAGGAACAAAAATAAAAATAAAAAAAAACCTTGAGAACACCTTTTTTTTTTTGAATAGACAAGATATCAAAAGAATTCAAATTCTTTTAATAATGTCCAAAAAGTAGGTGCCATCTTTATTTCCCCGTTTGTTTGTTTGTTTGTTTCTTTTTTGTTTGTTTGTTTGTGTAAGGTTGGCGATTGGTGAAGTAATTCAAGATGTCGGTCTCGCATCGATTTCAAGATGGCTTCGATGGACAGCATTCAAGTAAGAAGCAATCTTCTTTGGTTTACTTGCAAGGTGAGGAATAAATGACACTCACAGTGGTTCGCTGTCCACTTTTAATCCAATTCGGGGTTTGGCTTAGGAATACAAGCTAGAGACCTTGAGGGCCACCACACTTCGAGGCCGAACGTGTCCCACAGCGAAATGAAACATTAACCCGTTGTTAATGTTAAACTTCACTTCAGGTTTATTAGCGTCCCCTTTTTTGTTCCCTTAAAAAATTAAAAATATGTGTGGTGATACACTGGTACATGGGTATTCTTCCTCACTGACGGGTACCCGCAACAAATTGTACCCAGAATAACATTGACCTTTGACGTCTGTTATGAAAATTTCTGCGTTGCATATCGAGGTATTGATGATTCCATCATAAAAAGAAAAAAATTCCTTTGCAGCAGGCAGAGATTATTTTGAAGTGGGTCAGGTGGATGACAACCAGAATTTTCATACCAATTCGAATAGTTGATGATCACATCTTAAATTGGGACGTCCACAGATGGGGTGGGGGACATAAAAATCCCGAGACGTTTCAATCCGTAGAATATATTTAATCGTAAATTCTTTGGATTGCATTAAATCAATTTCGATCCTTTTAGAAAGGAAAAAATTCTGTTGAAAGTTTTTCAAAACAACCTTCATCAGCGACTGTCATAGAGCGAGGGTTCTCCTCCTGCAAGGCGTTGCAAGTGTTTCCAGTCTTCAATGGGTGCCCCATTATTGTGGTCTTGTACCACACTAGGCTAAGCATAATGAATATAGACTTAGATCAAAAGGGGTGGAGAAAATCTTTTTACAATTCAGTTGGTATAACTGTCCCCTTGCCCCTTTTTACGGACGCCAAGGTCCCTAAAGTTTTTCCAGGCTTCGAGGGTTGGTCAGCAACTCGCGAAGAATTCTCCACACTTGTTTGGCTGCACTGTCCATTGCCGAGGGAGATTTTCCTTTAAACAAGTCAAGGTTAGGAAGAAAATAATGTGGACACCGTCTGTTTTGCAGACAGGATATTAACTGCAGTAAAATTCCATTGATTCTGTCACCGAGGCAAGTGTCATCCCATTCCACTTCCCTGGGGTGTTTTTCACATTCATATAACAACAAGGTCTTCATGTGATAATTAGTGATCGGCTGGCTTGGTAGTTCAAGATGTCGATCTCTCATTGCTTTTAAAATACTAAGACACTTGCGCCGACAACCTCCGAATAAAAGTCGGTCTTCAGCATATTTAAAAGACATCACCCAAGCATCTCCTTCAGCAGCTGACTGTTTGTCTTTCATGTAAATGCTTTCCTTCGATAAAAGATCGAAGCCTTCAGTTTTTACTTCGGCAATCAGATTCGGATTTGGCCAAGGTATATGCGGTACAGGCCAGTGGGCAGCACTGCGAGACCAGATTCCACCGCAGCGAAATGCCGGCGTTATTTGCACCACGAATCGTTCCTTGATACGAAGTTTTACTTCCGTTGTATCAGCAACCATTTTGACCACCTCGCGATAACTGCACTTGTCAACTGCTTGTGCTACTAAAGTTTGGAAACGGGATCGAATCTTCCTTGCCGACAGGTAACCAGAGGCTGTGATGAATTCGACCCACAGCGACATTGACCTCTTACGGCCATCGCTTAATTTCAGTACGGCGCAACCGGGTATGGTTCCGTCATCAACAAAATTAAACACACCCATTTGGTTCAGGTAGAGGACCACTTCGTATTCTGTTGGGGAGATAACTTCCAGACCTTCATATCGACCAGTATTGGATTCGTTCAGAGAGCTAATAAACCGGGGTTCCTGGACCTCAACTTCTTTGAGGACGTCCTGAACTACCTTACACACCTCGCGCACTGTCTTCGCAACATTTGCTTTGCGCGTCTGAACCCTTTCATTATAATATTTGTTTAATTGAAACAAAAGTTTCGACTGAGCTGCCATCATATCGGAGCCTTCGAGTAACATTGGGACAGATTGTATTGGGGATACTCAGTCACAAATTAGAAAAAAAGCTGAATAATTATATATGTGTATGTGCTTGTTTCAGTTATAAGAATTATTGACTACTGCAATGCCGGTGCAGTAGTTTGTTAAAGATTCAATATGCAGTCGCGGTAGTTGCAAGATGATATCTTAATCGTAGGCGACTTTTGCTTGGTCTTCAATATCAGCAAAACAAATACAGGGAACTTTTTTTCTAATGATGAAAAAAAGACAATTAATGTTGCTTCGGAAATAAAGATATTAATCTTTTACATACCTTTGATGAAGAGCTAAAAACTCCAATCGTTCTTAAAAATTGAGAAAAATGACAAAAATTAATGGTCAGAAGAATGATGTGTCATGGTGTCTTTTCTTTTAGATGTGGTTGTTCAGAGAAGATATAGAAAACAAAACAACACTTTGAATCGTCGTGTGACTTGATGTTTAAAAAGAAAATATGTATATATAAAGAAAAAGAAAGTGCGTGATATGTCTTGTAAGAGCAGCGTATAAAAATACGGCGACTGTCTGTCTCGTGTTGATTGACAAGCCTTGAGGGAAGGGGAATTTTAGGCAGAATACTACGTTGCCAGTAGTGTCTACATAAAATAACTATAGACAAACAAGCGTACTATCGAACAAAATAAGAGTGTGTGTGAGAGAGAGAGAGAGAGAGATGTGAAAATATAGATATTTGCGACGACCTTCTGCCAGCAGTTGTGGATGTTTTGAAGACAATCTAATTAAACAATTGAACAACAGGGGGAAAAATGATAACGGGAGAATTGCTGATTGAAATTTTTTTTTTTAATGCACAAGACTACGATTAAGTTGATTTAAGTTTTAAAAAAGAGATAAGTTTAAAATTCATGTTGGATGTGAACAAATTAGTGATTAAAATCTCTGTGAGATTGTTAAAGAATGTTTTTTCTTTCCAAATCGAAATGTATGAAAACTGCTATGTTTATTTGTGTTCAATACGCTTTTGCTTTTTTTTGTGGAAATGAATAGGGAAATTAATTTTAATGAATAAATTTGCCTTTGGCTTGAAATCTATTTGTGATTTGTAATATCATTAACTTGAAACAGAAGAAAAAAAATCAAAAATGAATCAAAATTTTTTTCCCCCCTTTCGTTTTTGCTGAAATTCGAAAAAAAAATCAGGTGACCAATTTACATTTTATTAAACTGTTTAAATATTGCTAAAGTTAATTCTAAAATAGTCTTTTGAAATGCCATAAAAACTCATTGAAATTTTTAAGGTTTGAAATAACTTTTTAGGTTTTTTAGTTGCCTCTTCGAGTTTTTACAGAGGATAAACTTTCTCAGATCCCTGTATTTTGTTGCTATTCAGTCACAAAGACATCAGATTTAAAGGTCCACAAATAACAACAAAAATTATGAGTTATTAGAATATGGCTATTGAAAATGATTAAATAATACCCCCAAATTTGAAATAAATAAATAAAATAAAATTACCGTGCGTTTTTGGGTTATGAAATTACCTCGGATTCAAAAGACAATTAATTCTTTATTGCCATTCATTAAACGACTTAGTAAAAATTAAAATTTCAAGCAATTTCCACGAGGTGAGGAGGTTTTTGCTAAGTAAGTTAACAGAAAAAATAAAGATGATTTTTTTGTGCTAACCTTAGGCTTAATGATGAAAGGGTTATATTTATGTGTGCAAAGATATGCAGAAGTTATGGAAAATTAAAGAATTGAAAAGAAATAGTTAAGATATTCCTGGGAGATGTCTGGTAAAATCCTGGGATACTTCCTTTCGTAGAATAAAGAATTAACTTCAGTTACCAGCCGTATAATCACAAATTTTACAAGTATACGACTGTACCGACAGACGAAGGCAAAAAGAGAAGTGTAATCGTTCCAAATCTTATAATGAAATGTAGAGTTCTCGATTTTTATGGAGCTTAGATATTCCAAAATGCAGTTGACATTGAAGATTTTCAGAGTCCAATTCTTGTGTGGATATTCCGATTGCATTAACTAAAGAACAAATTGTCATAGAAAATGAATAATCGTTCCAGTGTTAATTTCGGCGTCGGTTGTCTTGGATTAAGATGAAGTCTATTTCATTCCTTATTGTTTTGTTTTGTTTATATAGGTCTTTTTTGGGTTTTGTTTTTTCGTTTTTATTTATAAACTCCACACTATTTGTTTACGTTTAGCATATCCCAAGTCGAGAGAAAGTTTTTGATTATTTTTTTAACTTTTTAAAATGGCATTCAATTTTACTGGTAGTTGGTTAGTTGAAATGAAAGACAAACGACACTAAACTCAACGTGTAAAGAGTTTAACCTTTTCTTCTTGCTTGTAGTCCGCTGTCGTCTTAGGGTCTCATGTCAAATAATTTCTTCAGTTCGTGGGGGAGCGATACGAAAATCTTCCTCGTTCAGATTGGTGTCTATCAATAAATGTACCCAGAGTGGCCAAGTAAAAAAAAAAAAAAAAAGAAGAACCCAACAAACAAAACCCAGCAGTAGTGGAAGGCCTCTCTTCTCTATCCACAAAACACGTCGGCGACGCACGGCGTAAATACGCTCCTCCTTTGGTGGTGGTGGTGACGGTAGTAGTTGGCGCTTCTCACGGCTTACTCAATACTCATGCTCCAGAACTCGGTACTCTCTCTCTCTCTCTCTCTCTCTCTTCATTTAATTGCTATCACTTCCTATTCTCTCTGTTATTATTTGTTCCCACAATTTCTTTCTTTTTCAATTGATCAGAAAAAGGAGAGCTTTACTAATCGTAGCTTAGTTTGGCACAGGGATTTTAAAAAGGAGCACCAGTAAAATATGCGGGCTTGAATAAATAAAAGTAACCGTTGCCGTACGACTGCACTTCTAAGCAGCAAATCTGACACAAGGCCAAAATAAAGCGTTTTAAAAGATTTTAAAAGATTTACCAACAATGGTTGTCGAGAGTAAAAATACAAAACATAGCGTTATGGATGGTGACGAGATAGATAGATAGATAGATAGATAGATAGATAGATAGATACACAGAGAGAGAGAGAGAGAGAGAGAGAGAGAGCGGTGAGTGTATCTATGCATGAATACATGGAAGGAACAGAAGATAGAGAGAAGGAAGAGTAAGGAAGTACTTTTTTGTAGACATAGACAACAATTAATGCAATTAATTAATGTGAATGTAAACAGTTGTCAATTGGAGATTTGAAAAAAAAAAGATTAAAAATAAGAAAAAAAAGATAAAGACGACTTTTGCGTATTCACCCCTTTCAGTTAAATGAATACTACATTTTATATATATATATATATATATATATATATATATATATATATATATAGTGTGTGTGTGTGTGTGTGTGTGTGTGTGTGTGTGTGTGTGTGTGTGTGTGTGTGTGTGTGTGTGTGAAGGTTTATAAAATTTAAATTCGATATTGTGTGAAATTACCTTGTTAAAAAAAAATGTATGTAAAATCCCACGTCCGCGTGAAGATCGCTGCATATACCACATCAAACACTAAGTAACGGATTTAACTTATTGTGAAGGTTTTTAAAATTTGGGGTTAGGCTTGTTTGATTGCAGACGTTGTCATTGGTATATTTGCCAACACTTAACATGTAAATCTTCAAGGCAAGTAGGTTTTTTTCCCATTTAGAAGATTGGTGCAGCAAAATCTTCCTATAGTCCTTGTCTTAATACTAGATTAAACTAAGCTTAGTCAGTCGATATTTTCATATAATAAACAAAAATCGTTGAAAATAAAAAGAAGTTGTTTAATTTTCATTCATTTGAATCCATCAAAGAATTAAACATTTCTTGCATTTATTTTGAGACAACAACGTGTTTATCTTCGCATGGAATTGCCAGTCAGATTTAGATAACCACATGATGATGAAGGTCGAAGAAATGATCGACCAAAATAATGTGAGATAAAAAGAAAGAAAATAGAAGTTTGTTAATGTGGAATATTAACTGATTTTCTAATTGATATTTAAGTAAAGACAAAAGTCACATTCTATTTAAAAACGAGATGTAACGTTTTTAAAACAAAAAAAAGTTCATTAATCGACAAGATTATCCTTAATTGTCAACTCATTGATATTCTTAATGGGAGTTCAATAACAATGAATATATCAGCAAAACTAATAAAATATTGAATTCGAATTATAATCATTTTTTAACTTCATCTAGAACAAGTTTTATTATGTAAGACATATAAATATTTAAATGTGTGAATGAAAGAATTTTGATTTTATCCAGTCTTATATCTTTTGTCACGAACAAAATATCAACGTGGAGATATGTATAATTATGTAAACTAATTAGATAAATTGATAAATAAAACATTCTTCTTTCCAGTAAATACATTTTTTTTCCCAAAGAGATTAGAAAATTGCATAATTTGCTATAAAAGATACTCAATTAAAAAAGCAGATATTAGGGGAAAAAAGAGTTAAAATAAATAATAATGTTTTACGATTCAATTGTAATCTTTTTTTTTTTTTATCTCCAATAACCCGTTTTCTTTTGTTGTTGATGATGTTTTTGTTGATAGCTTTTCTAATCTCAGTTGTAATTGTCTGTTAATCAACCGCTACCCGACTCACGAACAGACAACGTTAGCCTTATTGCAAATCAAACTATCCAACGAAAATCTAAACTGATTTATACAACATGAATAAATATTTACCTACAAAAGTAAACTTCACGGACCAGAATCTTTTTGGTTGTTTTTATTTTAATATTACATTTCATTTACTTTTGTTATGTATGTCGTTAATAATTCACCAAAATTTTAAAACTAGAAATAAAAAGTGACAACTATTGATCTCATAATGTTTATTTATAACTTAGATTCGTGATATTGTTATTCCAGTATCATGCGAGGTTATCAAAGAGTAGATCTTTTAAGTTTTGTTAAGTTTCTTTGCTTAATCCATAGCTGGTGGTGGTGATGGAGGTGGGGAGATAAGAGTATTCAGAGTCTGTCTGTCACACACACACACACACACACACACACACACACACACACACACACACACACACACACACACACACACACACACACACAAATCAGATCATTATTATCAGTATGAGTGTGACACGTAGGCCCCATCAGCTCACAGATACTATGCTCTCATCCTAGAAGTTAGGACACCCCCTCTCCTCACCCCGCCTAAAAAAACTGGTCGTTTTCTCGTTTTTTTCCCTTTAATTTTACATCTGATGAAGCAAAAATTAGCACATGATATTCTCTAAGTTTATATCCCCTACCCAAGAAATCAGGATATGACCCCACTTCACCGCTAGTGTCTGCCAAAATTTCAAGATTTTAAATAGAGAAATATGAATTTCTTAAAATTTTTCTTTCATTTGTTCCGATATCTCTGCTATTTTTTTTCCAGAACATTTCAGTCTGTGTACCCTCCGGCTTTCTTCGGGTATCCTTTAAAAAGAATGACGAGAAAAATAGTCCAAATGAAAATATTTGCAATGATTGCAATTTATCTAAAATATCTTGGAAAATAACATCCCTGTTCCCCCTACATATCTTTTTAAAACCTGAAATTTTCACAGAATCCCTCATCGAATATTATAATTATTTTTTGCTTCATTTGAATTTCTGTAATGACATTTTGTGATTATTTAAAGATTTATACGAAAAAAAAATTATATATATATATATATATATATATATATATATATATATATATATATATATAAGTTTTGGCACAAGCAATATATATATATATATATATATATATATATATATATATATATATATATATATATATATATATATATATATTGCCAATTACCCGGGAGACTGGGCTTCAATTTCAGGTCAAGTTATACCAAAGGCTAAAAAAATAGTACTTGATACCACCTTGCTTAATACTCAGCATTATAAGGTACGTTTCAAGGGTAAAGTGGAGCAATCCAGGAAAAGGAGTAGCGCCCTTCCCTACACCTCGGTGTAGTAGCTATTGAAAAGGGAGCTTTCGGTGAACCCTTGACTACGGTCACCAACTTTACTTATATATATATATATATATATATATATATATATATATATATATATAATTTCTGTCGATACTTTCACGGGGCTTCTTCAGTTGTTTATCAAATCTATCAAATATCCTTTAAATGCTAATCTATCTATCTATCTATATAAATACACCGACCCACATATATGTTTGTATATATACATATATAGCGAGCGGGGGGGGGTATTGATAAAAAGAACAAAGATGGGGATGTTACCTTATTTAATAAAGTACTTTTAATTAGATGATTTATATTTTTATAAGACTCGCGTGAGCGAGAAACTATATTATACCTGAATAAATCCTGTTGTATTTTCATAGTCTGATTAGTGCCTTCGACCGAGCGAAAAACATTGGAAATTGCAACTCTATGGATAAGTGATTGAATAGAAGGACTCCAATTTCTATACTTTTATGCTGATGACTGTAACAGATCGAAATTTTGAAAATTACGCATATATGTATATATATATATATATATATATATATATATATATATATGTGTGTGTGTGTATGTGTGTATCTGAATTAGCCTATGTATGTGCATCTGTATATGTATGTATGTATATGTACTCGTATATGTATATATATATATATATGCATATATATGTATATGTACATGTATATATTTGTATGCATGTGTATATATATATATATGTGTGTGTGTGTGCGTGCATATATGTACCTATATATGTATATATGCGTGTGTATATATATGTGAATATTTATGTGTGTACATGCATATATATGTGTGTGCGTGTTTATGTGTATAGTTGGGCAGCAGTCCTTCATTTAAGCATGTTTGATTGAATAATAAAGACACATTTTGTCTATATAATTTTATCAGGATCCTCTCAAGTTTCCTGACAAGTGTTTTGGTTTTAAACTGGAGTTGATAGATCAATTTACCAAAATTGTCCCAAGCGGTTTCGGACCTTTCAATCTTTATTCTCGCAAACAACTCCTGATGATGGTCTAAGAAAGGTCCGAAAGTGCACGGCACAATTTCAGTAAATTCATCAGCCAACTCCAGCTAAAAACCAAAATACTTATCAAGAAATTAGAAAACATCCTGATAAAATTATATAGACAAGATATGTCTTTATTATCCATCGCTACTCTGCGACGGGAGAGAAGCATGTAAAGAGTCATCTGACGAGACGCAGAGTATAGCAATAATATTCTCCGCCGAAATGAATTTATTATGACGACTTAACCGAGTTTGAGTCTCCATTAAATTGTACTATATATATATATATATATATGTGTGTGTGTGTGTGTGTGTGTGTGTATGCGCGGCGTGTGTGTTTTCTTTTTGGATTTTTTCTATATGATAATCTT